>OVBA01000812.1:0-54850 GCA_900406435.1 Lepidium aucheri
CTAATCTCTATATAGATAATTATCTATATATAATATTTATTTTATAAGTAATATCTTTGTAATATCGATGGATTAATGTATATAGATAACTATATATATATATAATATTTACTTTATAATTATTATAAATAGATATAATTTNAATTACTTTAATGAATTTAATCTTTCTATTAAAATATTAACAACATTAGTATTATTGTAAGATTATGATATAGTTAGTTATTTACTATTCTTTTTATGTTATGATTTGGTTCCTTCATATAATAAGATTTTAAATAGATCTAAATATTTTGTGATATAGTTATAATTTTTTTATTGTTTTAAATATATCACCAAATTTTTTATGATCGTTGGATTTGACACATTGAATAATCTTTTTAATTACTAACTTTAAGAAACTCTTCTTTATATAATAAGATCGTTGGATTTGACACATGGAAAAATTCTTTTAATTACTAACTTTGAGAAACCTTTCTTTATATAATAAGATAATAATAATACTTTGTTTTATAAAAATTAGTTTTTAATATAACATTTTTATTAATAAGATTAGTAATAAAAATTACTTTTTCTTAAAATTAATTTTTTAACAATTAATATTCTCGATTTCCTTTTAAATTAAGATTTTTTATGTTAGGAATTCTTTTAAGATTAGGATTATCTAAATATTGAAAAAAATCTATTTTAAAGATATATTTTATCTAGTTTTTTTATAATACCCTTCTTTATATAATAAGATTAGTAATGAAAATTACTTTTTGTTAAAATTAATTTTTAACAATTAATATTCCTGAAATCAAGATTAAGATTTCTTTTATGTTAGGAATTCTTTTTTGATTAGGATTATCTAAATATTGAAGAAATCTATTTAAAGTTTAAAGATATATTTTATTTAGTTTAAAAAAAATCCAGGAAAATTTTGGATCATTGGATCTGACATGTGGAAGGATCTTGTTAATTGCTAACTTTGAGAAACTCTTCTTTATATAATAAAATTAGTAATGAAAATTAGTTTTTGTTAAAATTAATTTTTTAACAATCAGTATTCATGATTTCCTTTTAGATTAAGATTTCTTTTATGTTAGGAATTCTTTTTTGATTAAGATTATCTAAATATTGAAGAAATCTATTTAAAAATATATTTTATCTATTTGTTTAAAAATAAATAAATCGAGGAACATTTTGGATCATTGGATTTCACACGTGGAAGGATCCTGTTAATTGTTAACTTTGAGAAATCCTTCTTTATATAATAAGATTAGTAATGAAAATTATTTTTTGTTAAAATTACTTTTTTAACAATTAATATTTCTGATTTCCTTTTAAATTAAGATTTTTTTTATGTTAGGAATTTTTTTTTGATAGGATTATCTATATATTGAAGAAATCTATTTAAAGATATATTTTATCTAGTTTTTTTTAAATAAATAAATCCAGAAAAATTTTGGATCATTGGATATGACACGTGGAAGGATCTTGTTAATTACTAACTTTGAGAAACCCTTCTTTATATAATAAGATTATGTTATGTCCTTCCCAAAATCTTGAGACAAAGAAAGAGAGTATCAAGAAAATGATTTGTTAACTAATAGTTGAAATAATGTAAGAAAAATCAAAATGATTACTGGTAATCATAATTTAAGGGAATATACTGAGTTAATTTTTTTGTATGAAATATCAGATTTTATATTTATATTATTTTTAGTATTTTTGAAAATACCAAAATTACAAAAACATATATGAAATAAAAAAAAACTGTAACAGAGACGAAAAATACAATACAACAAACTAAGAACTGACATATTTGTTTAATATCATTAGCGAAGAGGAAAATGGAGTTGGAATACCAAGAGAGCAAGCTTCAACATAATTATATACGATACTTGCAAAATCCATTGATTGCCACTAGCGACCTGGTATAAGAGACAGTCCTCAATGCTCAGACCATAAGACGCCCAACTTACTGACAATCCTCTACCGAAATTAAATGAAACAACACCGAGCCAACAGTAATCAGAATGAGACCTTCCACCGAACCTCCTAATCTAGTCATACTCTAAACTATACCAGAGAAGTAAGTGAAGAAACACTACCTATAACCAACAATCCTCGTACTAAGACCTAGGCAGGTATAGACAAGAGCTAAAATGGATTAGATGAGAGTGAACCTGACCAGAACTCCGATGACATAAGGTGTTTTTGGCGGATACAGAAACATAAGCGGTTATAACAACTCTACTCCATAGCATCTCACACCCGAGAGACCCAAAAAAGGAGAAAGAGCAAAAGAACCACCAAAAAATAACGGAATAGAAAAGATCTAGTGACTCCGGTGAAACCAGATCCACCGGCAAGGAAATGGTGGCACAATAGACAACTTCCTTTAAGAGTTTCACTTTCCTCAAACTAGCTGGAGTAAGAGAATAACAATATTGTGCCACCCACAGTACTCAGCGGAGCAGAGTGGATAACAGTGGAGAATCGGAGAGACAAAAACTTCACAGATCTGACGCGCATCAACTGGTAACAGAGGAAGAGAAGCAGCAGAAGAGGAAGAAGAGACAACGGGATCTCCTAACTAGTAGTGATGAGTAACTGAGGCTACGGGTAAGAGAGATCGGAACAACAATGGTGAAACATGCAAAGAGAGAGAAAGAGATTAAGTAAGGAGAGATTTAACATAACATACCATTTAATACAGCGATTCAGGTGAAATCCAATGTAAATCCAATTTTCTATTCATTTGTGGGATCTGGACAGTCCGGAGGGGACCATTATGGCTCCTCTCTTCCCGAAAATCCATACATGTTAGTCTAGTACTTTTCATCTAAAGTCTTGAAAAAAAAACATAACTTAACTAGTTGCTTGATCTGCTTCAAGATTGATTTAAGAAGAAACACGTGAGAAAACTCATGCAAGTACAAAGATGAGAATCTTAATCTTTTTACCCCGCAATACATTTTTTGATGTCATAATAAATTGGTGGTTGTTTTTTTTGTTATCCTTAAATGTGATAAAATCTTTCTGACGAAGAAATAAAAATGAATCACCACTCTTATTTCAAAATTGGGTTTTGTTAAATAAAATTGGGTTGGTTGAAAGCATTCACTATTGGCCATTTGATTCATATCTGATGTCGCCTTCGGATTTACATAAGTGGGGAGTTATTTTTATATCTTTAATAAACTTTTTATAGCTTTAGCTGAAAGAAATAAAGTAGTTACCTTTTTGTATGAAACAAAGCAATTAGCTTTTATATTTCAACATTTAAATTTCACAAAAAATAAAGTTAAGTGAAGTCCACCCTGTATTTTGTTGATAAGTACAAATTATGGTCATGTGCATGCACTTGTGACTTCCCCTATCATAATTCAAAAATAAAAAATAATTTGTCTTTTCTTAGTCTTCAATTATTGGACAAATTATTTCCTCTAAAGCATATTTTTCTTGCTAAAAATGCATCTTTTTCCATGAAGCTTCGAACGCTTTTTGACGGGTTAAGTGTGAAGACTCATAAATAGTTCATTGACTAAAACAAAGTAGATTTTTAGATAGATTACCATACGGTTAAAAGGTAAAAACTATTAACTACTTATAAGATCAATCACTCCAATACTTTCAGATGGAGTTATGCAATAATAAAAAGGTTCAGTAATGGTCTTTTTGATCAAAGAAAGAAAAAACAAGATTAGTATGTTATTGGAAGTATAAATACATGAATTATTGTCTAAATAGCAAAAAACAAAGGTTATATCTTAGGAATATCAAAGAATTGAAAGCACATGTTTTTGTTTGGACTCACTAGTGTCTGATGGCGTGGAACCAGTTATTAATTGTCACCACTAACCACCTAATCATAATAAGACAAATAATTTCCTACTCGTTAACATTTTTACAAAAAAAGAACAATACTTTAATATTGAAATTTATTGTTTTTATGTCGGATAAAGAAGAGTCCACCCAAAAAAAGAACAATACTTTAAACATGGCACTAATGGAGCGGCAGAGTTTAATTATTACTACTAGTATTTATCTGTATTATTGCAATACCTAATGTGTACACACACATAGGTTTGGTTTATTTGGTAATCAAAACTCAATTTTTTAGAACTTTGTATTTGATATATTAATGCCTAATACGGCCGTGCACAAAATATTAAATAGCGCTGCATAATAGAAAGCCTAAATATACCTACCTATTATATAGTGTAGTCCCATAAAAAGATGAGTTTATTCTATGAAAATTAAGAAAATTGAATTGATTGATTCTCACTGCTACACACAATTATTTTTGGAAACCAGTTTTAGGATAATTCCAGAAGTAAATATGCTTGACCCTATAATAAATTGTAACATGTCGTGTATATATGTGGTTGAGAACAAAACACATGGACATAACCTGTCTTATTAATAATTTTCAAAATTAGTCAAAAATAAAATCTTGGAAGCTTTGTAGAATACGAAAATTTCGTAGTAAACCGAAGATTGATCTACAAACCAAAACATGAGGGCCCATCGACGAAGTTTTTTTTTCTATACATGACAGAATTGTATTAGAATTTTTAATGTAATTTTGTATTCTTTTTGGTTCAATCTGGTTTGGTTTCTTCGTTTCTAATTATGTTTGGTTTTTGGTATAATGTTTTTATATGTATAATAAAGTGCAATTACAGCAATAATGAACTCAGTTTCCATAACATGAGGTAGACGTTACGTCAATACTCTGTTTAATTAGTATAGTTATGGATAATATAGTTTTCAGTTTGGACGTGCATTTATTTTACAGTTTACACACACACATATATATATATATATATAGATTTATCGACTCAATTTGGATAAGTTTTTTAGTATGGTCAATGGAAACCAAATAAATATACCATTTTATAACAAAGTATAAAATATTATATCAAAACATTGCTAAACGCCGAATTGCTTTTAATCTGGTGGTTAGGATGATCCAACTAATGACTTGGTATCAGAGTTTGATCCCTACCCGTTGCATTATGATAGCTTAAGAAAAATATTTTAGGGGTGAACTTTAGGCTATGGATCGAGTCTTGTCGATCTAATGTCAACAAAAAAATGTTGTTAAACATAAATACTGTATCTTATATATTAAAGCGGAAGACACTTTTATTTTAGCTGTGTTATAAACTATAGAATAAGATTAACATATGGTTTGTAACAATTCTTAAAAATAGGTGTAAGGTGATTTTCGTTATAAACTTTTATAGAAAAATTCAAAGCTATTAAAGATTTGATAGAAAAAATCAAAAAAAAATTAAAATTAATAAAAATTTATCGGATACAAATTTAGTTTTCAACTCGGTTTCAGTTCAGATTTGGATTCAGTTTTCCGGTTACATTTTTCGGATATGATACTTTCATTTTGGCCATGTTGTAAACTATAGAATAAGATTAACATATGGTTTGTAACAACCCTTAAAAATAAGGCTAAGGTGGTTTTCGTTATAAACTTTTATAATAAAATTCAAAGCTATTAAAGATAAAATAGAAAAACTAGAAAAAAACTAAAATTAATAAAAATTTATCGAGTAAAATTTGGTTTTTGATTCGGTTTTGGTTTAGATTTAGATTCTGTTTTCCGGTTATATTTTTTGGATATGACATTTTTATTTTGGTCGTGTTATAAACTATAGAATAAGATTAACATATGGTTTGTAACAACCCTTAAAAATAGATCTAAGGTGGGTTTTTATAAACTTTTATTAAAAAATCAAAGCTCTTAAAAATTTAATAGAAAAAACTAGAAAAAAACTAAAATTAATAAAAATTTATCGGGTACAAATTTGGTTTTTGATTTTGTTTTGGTTTAGATTTGGATTCAGTTTTTCGGTTACATTTTTTAGATATGATACTTTCATTTTGGCTGTGTTATAAACTATAGAATAAGATTAAGCTAGAGTTTGTAACAACCCTTAAAAATAGGCCTAATGTGTTTTTGTTATAAACTATTATAAAAAAAGTTCAAAGCTATTAAAGATTTAATAGAAAAAACTAAAATTATTAAGAATTTATCGGGTACAAATTTGATTTTTGATTTGGTTTTGGTTCAGATATGGATTCAGTTTTCCATTTACATTTTTCGAATATGATTCGGTTAGGTATAAATCGAATTTAAATTCAAGTATTTTTATATAAAAGTTCAAATTAAAGAAAAATTAATAGAAAATTTTTTAAAAATAAAAATTTAGTTTATGAATTGTTTCCGGTTTGGGTTTCAGTTCAGTGTTTTGGGTACATGTATTTATGACTCATTTGAGAATTTTTGTTGAGTTTGGTTTTTCTAATTTGGATCGATTTTGATTTGAGTTTGGATCTCTAAAACAACATTTCAAAAATAATAATCAAAATATCAATACAGATCTAATAATTTAAATGAATATAGATTATTTAAACAATCAAATTTTACATTATTATAACGTGGATAGAATATTACATAGAATACTAGTAATAGTTAGAAAATAGAATAGTAAAGTTGGCTTAACAAACCCACAATATTCAACGAGCTTGAATATACTTGAATTTATTCAGGAAGATAATATTATGTATCTTTATACTAGAGTATATATCAGCGTCAAATAAAGATAAAAGAAGAGAAAGTGAGTAAGCCAAATTTGAATATATGTATATATAATGGTTAGCAGCAGATAAGAACTTTGCTTCAAAGCGGCAATGCTAAGCTTTTCTCGCGCCACCCATCATTCAACTTCTCTTTCTTCTCCATTTTTTCCGATGTGAACAGAGACAAGCTTCCCATTTACTCGAACTACCCTCACCTTTCTTCTTCTTCTCTCTCTCTCGCCGGCCCCAAAACTTACCGACATGGCTCCTGCCTTATGGAATTTCGCCTTCTTTCACTATATCTTCTTCCTCGTCTTCTCTCTCTTCTCCGTCGTTTCCTCGGACGATCTCCAACTTTTACTCAAGCTTAAATCATCATTCGTGGATTCCAATCTCCACGTTTTCGATTCCTGGAAGCTGAACTCCGGTGCCGGTCCCTGTGGCTTCACCGGAATTACCTGTGATTTTAATGGCAACGTTACGGAGATTGATCTCTCTCGTCGTGGTCTATCTGGTAGTTTTCCGTTCCATTCGGTTTGCGAGCTTCAAAGACTTGAGAAACTCTCTCTCGGATTCAATTCGCTTTCGGGAATAGTTCCAAGTGATTTGAATAACTGCACGAATTTGAGATATTTGGATCTCGGCAACAATTTGTTCTCTGGTACTTTCCCTGAATTCTCCGCTCTAAATCAGTTACAGTTTCTCTATTTGAACAACAGCGCATTTTCCGGCGTCTTTCCGTGGAAATCTCTCCGAAACGCGACGGGACTCATCGTTTTGAGCCTCGGTGATAATCCATTTGATCCGACTGATTTTCCGGTGGAGGTTGTTTCTCTAACCAAACTCTCGTGGCTCTACATGTCGAACTGCAGCATCACCGGGAAAATTCCTCCGGCGATCGGGGATTTGACGGAGCTTCAAAACTTGGAGATTTCTGATAGCGGTCTTACCGGAGAGATTCCGCCGGAGATCACGAAACTCACAAAACTCTGGCAATTGGAGCTCTACAACAACTCCTTGACTGGAAAACTTCCTACTGGATTCGGAAACTTGAAGAATCTGACTTACTTAGATGCTTCCACCAATTATTTAAAAGGTGATTTATCGGAGCTCAAGTCTTTGACTAAACTCGTTTCTCTACAAATGTTCGAAAACGAATTCTCTGGTGAGATCCCGCCGGAGTTCGGCGACTTCAAAGATCTCGTTAATCTCTCTCTGTATACAAACAAGTTAACCGGTTCTCTGCCTCAAGGACTCGGTTCACTTGCCGATTTTGATTTCATCGACGCATCGGAGAATTTACTAACCGGACCGATCCCTCCAGATATGTGCAAAAACGGGAAGATGAAAGCTATTCTTCTCCTCCAAAACAATCTCACAGGCTCCATCCCAGAGTCTTATGCCAACTGCTCGACTCTGAAACGGTTCAGAGTTAACCAGAACTCGATTAATGGAACAGTTCCTGCCGGACTTTGGGGATTACCAGAGCTTGAGATAATCGACATAACTATGAACCACATCGAAGGTCCGATCACCGCCGACATAAAAAACGGTAAAAAACTCGGAACGTTGTCTCTAGGGTTCAACAAGTTGTCTGATGAGCTGCCTGAGGAGATAGGTGACACGGTTTCTCTGACCAAGGTCGAGCTTAATGATAATCAGTTTTCCGGGAAGATTCCCAGCTCCATTGGGAAACTGAAGGGACTTAGTAGTCTAAAGATGCAGAGCAATGGCTTCTCTGGTAATATACCAGACTCGATCGGATCCTGTTCCATGCTTAGCGATCTGAACGTGGCTCAAAACTCACTATCAGGCGAAATTCCGCACACGCTGGGATCTCTTCCGACGCTAAACGCTTTAAATCTTTCAGACAATAAGCTTTCTGGGAGTATCCCAGAAAGTTTGTCGTCTTTAAGGCTTAGCCTTCTTGATCTGTCAAACAACAGATTATCCGGTCGTATCCCTCAGAGTTTGTCATCATACAACGGTAGCTTCAATGGAAACCCAGGACTCTGCAGCACGACAATCAAATCGTTTAATCGTTGTGTAGCTTCTTCAGGCTCGCATGGAGACACTCGTGTCTTCGTCTTGTGCATAGTTTTTGGTTTACTGATCTTGTTTGGGTCTCTTGTCTTTTTCTTGTACCTAAAGAAAGCCGAAAAGAAGGAAGGTCGATCGCTTAAACACGAATCTTGGAGTATAAAATCTTTCCGAAGGATGAGTTTCACTGAAGACGATATCGTCGATTCGATCAAAGAGGAGAATTTGATCGGTAGAGGAGGTTGTGGCGATGTTTACAGAGTAGCACTCGGTGATGGTAAAGAAGTCGCGGTCAAACATATCCGGTGTAGTAGTTCTCAGAAAATTTTCAGCAGTGCAATGCCGATTCTCAATCTACGGGAAGGAAGATCGAAAGAGTTTGAAACAGAGGTGCAAACGCTAAGCTCGATAAGGCACTTGAACGTGGTGAAACTTTATTGTAGCATCACAAGCGATGACTCGAGCTTGCTAGTGTACGAGTACTTGCCTAATGGGAGCTTATATGACATGCTTCACTCGTGTAAGAAGTCTAACCTTGGTTGGGAAACACGATATGATATTGCTCTTGGTGCAGCGAAAGGGCTCGAGTACTTGCATCATGGATACGAGAGACCTGTGATTCACCGTGATGTCAAATCAAGTAATATATTGCTTGATGAGTTCTTGAAACCTAGGATTGCAGATTTCGGTCTTGCCAAGATTCTCCAGGCCAACAATGGCGGTCTAGATTCCACTCATGTTGTTGCAGGAACCTACGGCTACATAGCTCCAGGTAATGAGATTTGATTCTACTACCATCAGCTTTTGTCATGATCTTGCATGTTGATGGTAACATTGGAAATTCTTGTTGCAGAGTACGGATACTCATCGAAAGTGAATGAGAAATCTGATGTGTATAGCTTTGGGGTCGTGTTAATGGAGCTAGTCACAGGGAAAAAACCGATAGAGGCAGAGTTTGGAGAGAGCAAAGACATAGTGAATTGGGTAAGCAACAATCTGAAAAGCAAAGAGAGTGTGATGGAGATTGTAGACAAGAAGATAGGAGAAATATATAGAGAAGATGCAATCAAAATGCTAAGGATTGCGATCCTGTGCACCGCGAGACAACCTGGACTAAGACCAACAATGAGAAGCGTGGTTCAAATGATCGAGGACGCAGAACCTTGTAGATTGATGGGAATTGTGATCAACAAAGAGAGTGATGTCAAGATCAAAGAAATAAGTTGATGATTGAGAAACCAAATCTATATGGTTTGGCTGTGTTTTGGTAACTATGAGGCTTAGAAAGTGGAGATGTCGATAAATCTAAATTTATTACAACGTAAGAGAGCTTAGGTGGAAAATGTGATTCTACTAGTGTCTTACTTATGAAATCTTGTAATCATCCTATGTAAACTATATCTTGTAACAATAGAATTTTGATTTAAAATCAACTCTTATATAAAGTATATTGTGTTACTCAATTGCAGTTTTTTACTTGACTCAAAGAAATGTATACTCAACTTGTATAAGCAGTGACTATAAAATTAGACTTTAGGATTATTTGGATTCGAATTGCGACATAGTTGCAATTGTGCTAGTATGTCCTCATCGATTAACTTTTCTTTTATTATTATAATCATAAAAAACTCAAAACGAAACGAAAACCAAATTGTATTCTTTTTGTTATATACGAACATTAATATCGTAAGCGGGTATAAAATATATGAAAAGAATAATATTTCCTTCGTGCATGATTGCTTAAAGTTGGTCAATGTACGTGTAATCAAAACTTTTATAGTTGCCGACTTTGACCAAATGTGTATATAAAGAGATAATTATATCTGTTTTCCTTCTTCACAAGTAGACAATAATACTTCTCTGTGTTGTTTCGGGGAGAGCTTTTTTTTTAAAAAAATCTGAAAGTGAGTGACAGTTCTTAAATCTCTTACAAAGTATAGAAAGATATATTTGGCACGTTAGTTTTCTGTTGGATAGAATCATAGAAGTAAAACTCAATCAAAGATAAAGTAAAATTAATCTCTTTAACGTCATCTGAAAGAAACCTTCACATGTGTATACCTGAAATTGAATTAACATTGTTGGGTTTGATTGTAAAATTGATATGGGCTGAGTGTATTGTGAAAGGCCCATGTTGTTCCAAATTAAACGAAAATTACTCTGATGATTGAAAGATATAATGACGGTGTATTAGATACAAGAATACGTATAAATACATTCAATAAAAACGGAGATAAGATAGAGAGAAAATACGATAATCAAACTAGAGAGAAATTGTTGTTAGTCGTTGAAGTCGGTGAGCGGAATCACAACTGATCGATCTTCTTCTCGAGCTAAGCTAAATATCTTTTCACTGGTTTTATCTCTGAAATTCTTCACCTTTCTTTGCAACAATGACTCTGTCAATCGATGTTGATTGATTGAGCTCTCAGGGTCAAAACTTTAAACAGTTTCTCACTTGAATCTGGCACCAGTTAGTGAGCCTAATTGTTTAAGTTCATAAGATCTTCTTCATCCTTGTTTCTTGCGTTTTTCTTTAACGTTTCAGGTATGTAAATCGTGCATTGCAAGTCTTCTTCTTAAATGATAGCTGAAACAACATTCTTAAACAATTAGAATATCAAAGATCGATGACGAAGAATGGAATAGTGCCTGACTTATCCAAGCTCCGGCCTCTCACCAGCTCCAATTACAGAAGATGGTTGGAAGAGCTGCTCTTCTTTTTCCAAGAAACAGGATTAGACTATGTCCTTTTTGAAGACGTAAAAACAAAGATCGATGATGGTGTTTCGGGAAAAGATGCGATTCAATCAAAGAAAGATCAACAAGATGATCTAGCTGTAGATAAAGAAGCCTTGAAGATACAGAAAAGAGATGGAACCTATGAAGAGCATAACAGAACCTGCAGAGGACACATCATTCGACATCTATCTGAGAAGCTCTTTATAATATATGTATATTATGATTCTGCGAAGGATATATGGATGAATCTCAAAAAGAAGTATGAAGGCGAAGATGAAAGGAAAAAACAAACAATATATTACTTCTCAATGGACTTGCTTCAAGATACAAGGAAATATGCCAATTCTCGAGCCGCTTCATGACTATGAGGTCATTGTTTCCAGAATCCAAGCGAAAGGAATGCCTATAGATGACCACCTTGCAGATTTGGTCCTTATTGATAAGTTGCCTGACTCTTGGAGCACATATCGCTCAAAACTCAAATATGAAAAGAAGAAAATGAGTCTTGATGAGCTTATCTCGGATATAATGATCGAAGAAGCAAACAGAATGTATCAAGGTATAAACTCTAAATCCAATTCCTACAAATCTGATGCTAATCTTGTAGAAAGTGCTTCTAGAATGGTAAGGGAAACATGAAAGAACAGAAGAAAAACAAAGGAAATAACAATGCTCAGAAGAAATCTGTAAAGTTCAAGAAGAAGGCTAAGTGCTGGAACTGTGGAAAACCTGGTCACAAAAAGCATGATTGCAAACTCCCTCGGAAATCAAAGGAAGAATCACAGGCTCATCTAACAGAAGATATAGTTGTTGTGGTCACTGAAGTTTATGCTGCTACAGACAAAGTAGAATGGATAGTGGATTCAGGATCCACAAGGCACATCTGTAACAAGAACTCATTGTTCAAGAATTTGGAGGATAATGGAAATAACACAATCTACTTAGGAGATGTAAGAGCGTTGAAAGTCGAAGGAATAGGAGAAGTTGAATTGAAGATGTCGTCTGGAAGATCTCTCACTTTGACTAAAACTCTCTTTGTGCCTGATATGCGTAGAAACTTAATCTCTAGTGCCTTATTGATGAATGCTGGTTTAAAACAAACCATAGAAAGTGGAATGTTAGTCTTGTTTAAGAATGAGAATTATGTGGATAAAGCTTTCTGCTGTGGAAACCTCTTTGTATTGGAAACCGATGATATGAATAAAGTGATTAATTCTGCTTACATAGTTTCGAGCTTTGATTTATGGCATAGTAAACTTGGTCACTTGAATGCTAAATTTATCAAAAGACTTAAACAAGCAAATCTGATTCATGGTTCTGTCGATTTCAATACATTGAGATGTGAAATCTGTGTGGAAGCTAAACACGCAAGACTGCCTATCAGAAACCAAATCTCACGATCAACTACAGTATTGGAGTTGGTTCATTCAGACATAGCAGACTTCAAGAGCACATCGAGTAAAGGCGGGAAGAACTACTACATCACTTTTGTGGATGATTCTTCAAGATATACTCGTGTATTCCTATTGAAAACAAAAGATGAAGCTTTCAACTCTTTTGTTCAGTACAAAAACAAAGTAGAAAACCAATTGGACAGAAAAATTAAGAAAACTGAGATTAGACAGAGGATGTGAGTATGTGTCAGATAAGTTTAGAAGCTTTTGTATTGATGAAGGCATAATACATGAGACTTCTGCTCCCTATTCTCCACAACAGAATTTGGATAGCAGAAATGAAGAATAGAACACTCAAGAACATGATGAATGCAATGGTTTTGAGTTCATGATTAAGTGATCAATTGTGGGGGGGGGGGGGNGTCACATCCTTAACCGAGTACCTCATAAAATAATTAGTGGAACTCTATATGAGAAATGGAAAGGGCTCTCACCAAATCTGAAGTACCTTAAGACATGGGACTGTTTAGCTAAAGTAGGACTACAAGAGTTTCAAAGAAGCAACATAGGATCAAAGACATTTGATGTAATTTTGTTGGCTATGCAAACAATAGTGCTGCATGATACAAGGTTAATTATACCAATTGAACCTCTTGTGCATATCGTATCGATGTAACACTTAAGGATCGAATCCACGAGGACCAATGGTTACACTATCAATCTCTGGATTAAACTCAAGCTAAGACAAATCAAATAAAAATAGAAACTAAACAAAACTGTAACGATATAAAACTAATAAATAAAGGCATCAGGTGTTCATCAGGAAATAAGGAATCGAATTAAGAAAACTATTTAGGGTATTCATTCAACCAATTCTTGACTTAGACATAGAATTCTAGCAAACCCACTATCGTGGTGCATACTACTCTGTTTATCATTCTGGTGCTCCTAACTGTCGTTGGTCCCACTGATGTAAATATGCATTATTGATTGGGTATAATATGTCCACAACTAGCCTTAACATCAACTATCGTTGGTTGTGGAATAGTTGCTCATCTAAGCTAGTTCATACATCTAACAAGCTTTTGGAGAGTTAAACAACCTAAGATCATAGTCTAGGTGGCCAGTTTAACCTAAGCATTAAACTCAGTCTTAGATGGAGAAAACACAAGATCTAACCCTATTTGTTCCTAATTCATTAAATCCCTAAATCCTTAGAAATCCCTAAACCTGATTGGTAAACTACTCAGACATGATTAGAAAATCAACAAACAAAGAAGAAGAATAGAAACATAATAATAAAATGAATTAAATAGAAATAGGGTTCAGAAATCTTTTTCGATGGTATTGTGGAGGGTAGAGATCTTCTCCCTCAAAGGTTACAAGAGTGGCTGCTGAAAATAATGATAGTATTGTCCTTCTAAAACATGGCTAGACCTAGTTTTTATAAGGGAAATCATTCTGGTACAAAATAAGTTAAACCGGGTGAAATATGGAAACACAGCTTGAACGGTCGATCAGAGGGTTGATCGATCGATCAAGGGGTAGAGTGTTTGATCAATGTCTTGGTTGGTCGATCAACCAATTGAGCGCTATTTCTGGTGACGTATGAATGACATGCCTTTGGTAAAATTGTCATATCTTCCTAACCGCAGGTCTGATTGCCCTCAAACCACCTCCAAACTTGTGACGCTTCTGCATGAAAAATATGGGCTGAATGTATTTGTGAAAAGCCCATGTTGATCCAAATTAAACGACAATTACTCTGATTATTAAAAGGTATAATGACGGTGTATTAGATACAAGAATACGTATAAATACATTCAACAAAGACGGAGATAAGATAAAGAGAAGATACGATAATCAAACTAGAGAGAGAGAGATTGTTGTGAGTCATTGAAGTCAGTGAACGGAATCGAAACTGATCGATCTTTTTCTCGAGCTAAGCTAAATATCTTTTCACTGGTTTTATCTCTGAAATTCTTCACCTTTCTTTGCAACAATGGCTTTGTCAATCGGTGTTGATTGATTGAGCTCTCAGGGTTAAAGCTCTAAACAGTTTCTCACTTGAATCTGGCACCAGTTAGTGAGCCTAATTGTTTAAGTTCAGAATATCTTCTTCGTCCCTGTTTCTTATGTTTTTCTTTAACATTTCAGGTCTGTAAATCGTGCATCGCGAGCCTTCTTCTTCATCAATAGCTGAAACAACAAACATCTTATTTATATTATGAGGACAAACATCATTATTGCATTAGTTACAAAGCGTTGATAAGAAACTAATACACCATTGTTATACGACGCCTAAAACATTATCAGAAGATTAATCTTGGAACTTAATTAATTGAAAACTATTTTCCTGTCTTTTTCTTCCCTTGGTATGCAATTTAGTCCAAAGAATGCTTTAGATGACAAACCAATTATTAGTAAATAGCACCCACAAGCATTTAGTAAAGTAATCCAAATATTTTTCACATGTTGATATATGTATTAGTTAGAGAAACTTTTGGTAGACCAAAAGAACCCACTAAATGGCCTAATCTTGTTAGTGCTTGAACTATGATTTTGTATGAAATTAAAAGATATTAAGACTGAGCAGCTCAAACCGATAGAACCATCACAAGTAACCATTGATTTGTCAAAGAAGACCGGACTAAACCAATCTTATGTGTTACATCATATTGATACCAAGAGATGTTAGAAGCTCAAAGATAGAGAAACAGGAGTTTAAGTACTATACAAATACTAATTTCTGGTGGAAATAACACTCAAATTTGGGTCAGGTTACGACCATACAAGGTTGAGTCGAAGTTGACATCGCTGCGCATGAACACTGTCTCGTGGTGAGGAGTTTCAGGGGATGGTATCAGCTTACACATGTTAAGTCATTAATGGAGCTGTTAGTTTGTTTAAAACAGAGTCGGTTATGCTCTTCTCGGAGCTGTTTTTTTCTATTTTGTTTAACTATATATATAAATTCAGGAGCTTGTACAGATTGATTTTACATACTATCAATAAAATCATTCAATTTTTATTATGGTATCAGAGCAATTACTTTTGTTTTCTTCCTAATTTTCCTGGATTCTCTCGAATTTTCTCGGAGAATTCATCTGCTGATCCAATTTTTTCAGCTTGTAGTGTTCATCTTCTTCTTCATCGATTTCGCTTCTCGCCACAATCGTTAGAATATGTACCAAGCTCAAGAATCGTATGATTTCACCAATCAAATCATAAGATGATTCTATTAATGTTCATCACTCCTCTCAAATCGCAAAGTCAGAAATCTTAAATTCATCGGCCTTCAATAGCTACAAATTTGATCGATATCTCTCATAATCCATTCTTCTTACATTCTGGATGATCATCCTGGTATGTCGATCATCTCTGATGTCATAACCGGTGATAATTACAATTCCTCGATTGTTGCTATGAGAACGAGTTTATAAGCCAAAAATAAGACCAATTTAGTTGATGAAATTTTACCTAGACCTCCTGAATCAGATCCCCTATATAAAATCTGGTGTCACTCTAATAGCATGGTGAAAGCATGGATCCTGAATGTTGTGTCAAAATTAAGCATACATTTGGACTAATCTTCAACAGATATATCATAAGAGTAATCTTCTTCAAATCTATAATCTAGATCAAGAGATAAGCAATATGAGACAATGAACTTTATCTTTATTTGATTATTACACCAAGATGATTACCTTGTGGGAACAACAAACCTGCACAAAAAATATTATGCAGAATGGAGGTTGTCGTTTTCCTCAAGTTATAAAATTCATTGAAGATGAAGAGACAACTCGTATTGTACAATTTCTAATGGGGCTTAATGATGAGTTTTTTGGTATTAAAAGTCAAATTCTTAACATGAAACCATGCCCATCTCTCTCAGACATGTATAATATGTTGGATCAAGATGAAGGACAAAGAAGGAAAGTTGATTCAGAACCTAATCCATCAGCATTTCAAATGAAAAGTTCTAAGGTTGTTTTTGATAACTCTTACATGGTCAGAATCCTCAACCTAATTGCTCACACTATGGTTTAACTGCTCATACTATTTATCGTTGTTACAAATTGGTGGGATATTCAATTCGTTGGAAGCCTATGAATCAGAGAGGAAATCAACACAACAATTCATCTGTATCAGCAAATATGGCAATAACAGATTCAGTGACTAATGTTGACCTGCCTATTGATTTAAGTAAAGACCAAATCCAACAGTTGATGTATTTCTTTGCTACGAAATTGCAACCTCAAATTGTAACACTAACTGAAGTTACTAATGAAGTAAGTACTAGTCAATTTCCATCGACTTCCTTTGTGACTGGTACTTTCGATCCTATTTATCTCATATACCACATTTGACCACACTCCTCCTTATATTTATTCTATGACTCATGATGTTCAAAGTGCAAATGAGTGCGTAATAGATACCGGTGCTATGCAACATGTATGTTTTGATGAGTTTTTGTTTCAGAAACTCACACCTCTAAATGACACAACAGTTAAGCTTCCCACTGGATTAGCAATCAAAATTGTTGGTATTGGAACAATCAGAATGAGTGATACTTTAATCTCACTGATGTTTTGTTCATACCATAATTCAATTTCCATCTTCTGAGTGTCACTTCTCTAACAGTATCCTTAAACTGTGGTTTTTGGTTTGATTCAACTCACTGTGAAGGACCGTTCAAGGGTATTGACGATTGAAATGGGAAATGTAAGCTATACTTCCTTGATAAAAAATCTCTTGTTTCTCGAGTTGCACATACTATATGTAATGTCTTAAACTTCTCCATCATGCTATCTTTGAAAATGCAACAAGTGAAGCACTAGAACCCATGTAATCATATCATCTACATATAAGTACACAGTAAGAATATTACCTTCACCTTGTTTCTTTATGTAGAGAGTATGCTCACTTTTGCTTCTTTCAAAACCAGTTAATGCAAAAAATGACTCAATCTTGTTATACTAGGCTCTAGAAACTTGCTTCAATCCATACAACGCCTTATACAACCTGTAGATGAATTTATCTTTGCCTTGAACAACAAAGCCTTCAGGCTGATCAACATACACCTCTTCAAGTAGCTCACTATTCAAGGAAGTTGACTTAACATCAAATTGATATATTGGCTAACACATATAAGCTCAAAGGTAGCGCATGATCCTACAAAATTTGATATAGAGGAAGATTTTTCCAGGTATCAAATCTACTCCACTCATTCACACTGTTTAGCTATATAGTAGGAATATATCTTTTCTATAAAAGACAATGAACTCAAAGATCTGATTGTTGAGGCTGATTTATTGAACTCTGTTAGTCAAGTCGTTGATTTCATATTGAAAGTTATATGGGAGTTTTGGGCAAATTTACCATCGGTTGAAACTGAAGAGCGAATCACTTGAGGTCTTGGTTAGAGGTTACGAGTATGAATTTTCTACATCTAGAATAAATACTATTTTAGTCTTGCCAGATATAGATGATAAACCTGGTATGTTTAAGACGGTTGGACTGTTAGAAGCATAAATCATCTCGTTTATTACTGGATGTAACAACAAAAATATTTCATTGACAAGATGAGTGAGTCTTATCCCTCTCTATCACGAGTTATTCAGAATATGTTGTACAAACTAGATTCTAACTACTAATGCAGGTTACTTGCACATTAACAAAGTTAAACTTGTATATCAGATAGCTAAGAAGCATAGGTTTAACCTTGGAAAGTTGATCTATGAGTAAATTAATCATTTGGAATTGACTCCTCATTCAAATAGTTTTCTTCCTTACCTATCGTTTTTCACTCAACTTCTCAATGCACAACATCCGATCATTGGTTCACAAGTGAATGCGACTACAAAAGGGTCCAAGATCAAGGGCAAGTCTGTTTCTATCTCAGCATCATCTACTTATTTTACCCAAGGATACTAGATAGCTCTACAGTGTATGATCAATTTTTGCCAAGACGAACTACTCAAAGGGGGAGAAGTTGCAGATTATGATCACGAGACATTGTCTGATTGAGGGGGATAAATATCTTGTTTCTTTTTGTGCAGTGTGCGAGAACTTTCTTTTGTTTTTACATTAGGATGTTTTTAGTTTCTCTTTATGACTCGACTTTTGTTTTCAGAAGTTTAAAACAATTTGTGTTTCTTGGATGGTTGTTTTATTGAATATCATGTCTTTAATCTTAATTGTGCTTTGCTAATGATAATTCTGAGTCTAAGAACAATTTGTGTGAAATATTAAGAGTTTGTATGTAGTCTTTTTGTGATTGGAACAAGACGTTATGCCTATGAATCATATGAAGTCAAAAAGGGGAGATGGAAAGTGGGAGTTTTTGGGAGTGTTTGATCTACATGAATTAATGAAAATGGTGGTTTTGAAGAACCACGAGTTGGTCACATGTTGTCGTTTAATGAAATCATGTGACTATCACCTGAAGCAAGTGGAGAAAATAGTTGAAGATAAGTTAGAGATTCAAACTCAAGATAAGAAAGAATCTTAGCAAGATCTTAGTCAATTGGAAATCTAGTTCTCTATAACTTAGACGTAAGATTTAGAGAATCAAGTGAATTGCTTTTTGTATTCTAGATTATCGGTTAGAGAAGAAATATATTTAGCTGGTTTATAGAGTAGAGTAGTTTCAACAACAATTAGTTATTTTGTAAGAAAAGATGATTCTTAATAAATCATATTTCTAAGCTTTTATTTTGTGCTGTCGAATTGCTATTTTCAATTCTTTTTGAAGAGACATAAGTCGTTTGCCAGACTCATTTTATTTGTGTAGAAGATACCTGTGATATTTCTTCTTTATAGTTTGCGTTAGTGTTAACTTTTAATTGATAAACCCTCCAAAAAAAAGTTGTAAGAAGGATTGATGGAACACGATTATAGATATATATAATCTTTCTCAATTGTTTTTACTAAAGCTATCACTTATTTGTCTATCCTTCGCTAAATGAGAGTCCAATTAATGTATGGATGTTGCTGGCTCTATCATAAGCGTTTTTTAAATAATAGTTCCTATTGAAAATATATCATATTTGTTTGGCTGTGCAGAGAATATGTTTAATGACTTGTGCTATGCCTGTTCTTTCAATAAGGAACATAAGTTAAGCTGGGATTTTAGAAGCTTTTTGGACGAGTTAGAGTGTTTTGGACTCGTATTTGTTTAGCAGTTTCGTTTGATGGCGTCACTGTTCTGAACATGTCAAAAAGAGTTGCTCAATAATCCCTTTTGTATATCATAAAGTATCGTATACAATATATAGGAATGAGTTTTAACCTAGAAGGCATCAGCTAAACCAAAATTACATAACCGAAATTACATAACCAATCTTAAAATATTAAAAAATCGGATCTTCCTAATACTCCCCCTCAAGATGGCGAGTGTAGGTCACGAACTCCCATCTTGCCAAGAAGATACTGAAACTGAACTCGACCAAGTGACTTGGTGAGGAGATCCGCCAATTGCTCTATCGTTCGAACATGAGCGGGACTTAGAATGCCATCTTGAAAGGCATCTCGTATGATGTGGCAATCATTTTTAGTGTGTTTAGTTCTCTCATGGAAAACCAGATTCTTCATGATATGAAGTGCCGATTTGTTGTCACAAAGAAATGTAACACCTTCAGGATGAGCAATGCTGAAGGTAGGTAGCAACTCGAGAAGCCACTGTACTTCCGAATATGTGTATGACATTGCTCGATATTTTGCTTCAGCGGAAGAACGTGATACTGTACGTTGTTTCTTTGTCTTCCATGATATAGGAGAACCACCAAGAAGAATTACATAACCGGTCAAGGAACGACGTGTTAAAGGACACACAGACCAATCAGCATCACAATAGGCGGTAACATGTGAAACCTTTATCAACACTAGCTAGATCATCCCATAATACGTTAAGATTGCCATAGTATTGTTCAATGCTAAGACCCTCTAGTTTGCACTTTCGAATGTCATCATGGAGTTGATACTCTCGAGTATTGTCTCCAATAGAAAATCGTATGCGGATGCTTTCCCACATTTCCGATGCATCGTCAACGAGGGAGATTAAAGATCGACGCTTTTCTTCAATACTTGCTAAAATCCAACCGATGATAAGAGAATTAACCATGTCTCATCTCTCAGCATCATCTGTGCCATCTGCATGTCGCTTTAGGATTCCATTTATGAAACCTAGTTTTCGTTTAGTACGAAGAGCATTAATCATGAGTTTGGACCACCTATCGTAGTTAGCTCTATTCAGCATGATCGAGGTGAGAACCTGACCGCTGTGCTCTCCAGTTTGTATTAAGTATGCTGAAATCAACGCCGGTTCCTTGCTTTCGGTGGCAGCCATCGTGATTTAGGGTTAAGTTTTCAATAGAGGTGATTTCGAGATTAGGTATTAGAGAAGAGAAATCGAAATCAAAGATTAAATTTAGGTTAAGAGCAATGAAGGGTTTAGCACATGCCAAAGGGTTTATGTAATTTTGGTTATGTAATTTTGGTTTAGTTTTAACCTAGAAGACATAAACCAAACCGAAATTACATAACCGATATTAAACAATCGGATCCTCCTAATAAAACACCACTGATCTTACTTCCACGCAACAGGTATGCTAATCCATTATTTATATGTGTTGATACTTGAATAACTAAAGCCATAAGAATAAGTTTAGTTTCCTAGTTTAAGTGACCAGTTCGATTAAAGTGAACATAGTGTGTTTTCTTGACAACCTGAAGCGTAAAACATATGAAAATTCAAATAGTTTCACGGCTGTGATTGTGAATGGTGGGGACTTTATAAGTTTCCCAGAGTCCAAAGCATATCTGTAGATGGAGCATCCTTTGATATAAATTGCCTACAAGAAAAACGTTCATCTTTTGGTTACTAGTATTTAAACATAGATATAACAGAGTGAAATGATAATTGAAAATGCTTGTGGTTCAATGAATAGTTCTATTTGGTTAGCCAGAACGTGTTGCATCGATACTTATGTTTAAAAGTTCTAAAGAAATGGCCCATGGGCCGGCCCGTTAATCTATTAAATACGGCGGATCAGGCCTAAACAGTCATAGAATACAACAACGTTTTGTTGGATAGTTAATTTCGGCAATAATTTATGAAACCTATATTTTAATAATAATAATTAATTTTGAGAAGAAATAAAAAGATGGAAACATATTAACGCTTTGAATAGAAAAAAGAATTCGATTCGATTCAACATGGAGACAAATTTTTCCATATAAGAAAAAGAGAGAGAGAGAGTGTGTGTGTAAAATGAGAATAGAGTCAGAAAATATCATTTTACATTTACTAGTCTGACTCTGCTTTTACTCTCTTTCTCTCTCTCTCTCTCTCTCACTCAATGAAAATCTTGGAAGTAGAGAACAATCTCTCCGCCATGAAGAGCTTCGACGATGATGGTCGAGAGAAGCGAACGGGGACGTTAATGACGGCAACTGCGACAATAATCACGGCGGTGATAGGTTCGGGAGTGTTGTCGTTGGCTTGGGCAATAGCACAACTTGGTTGGGTGGCAGGAACCGTAATTTTGGTGACTTTTGCGGTCATCAATTACTACACATCCACCATGCTCGCTGACTGTTACCGATCGCCCGACGCCATGAAAACACGCAATTATACTTACATGGATGTCGTCCGAGCTTACCTTGGTATGTCTTTAAACTGATACCTTTATTTTAAATGTAGTCTTCTAACTACACTCTACTTTGAATTTCAGATCCTAAACTTCATATTACAAAATTATAAACCTTAAAAATGCAAGCTCTACCATTAAACTTCGATTTTTTTTTTCTCTTTATCAACAATTATATGACAAATTCGATTTATAAACCAAACTTCAAAAATCCAAACTATACAATTAGACATATCATTTAATAATCATTGCAAAATAATGTCTTATTGGTTATTTGTTTGAAAATATTACTTAAATTTGTTCCATGTTGTTTTTATCATTTGTAAATTTTTATTAAAATAATTTATTTTTTCAACATTAAAAATTTGAGTGTGTATTTGGTAGTCATTTCCCTTCAAAATACAAATAGTTAAAATTTTTACTCAAACATTGTCATGAGTTGGAAAATTCACTTTATATAATTTTTTCAATAAAAAATTCACTAAATTTTTTTTTAGTACATTAAAATCAAGTCTCCAATAAAAACCCCTTTAATTTTATTCCGCTAGACTACCGACTTGTTAAAGAAAATAAGACAAAGAAGTTGACTTTAGGTGATATCTCCAATATTTTAATTTTGATTCCAAAATCTAAAGGAAATGGTATATATCTTTGATTTAGAAAGATTTTGTATATATATGCTACTCTTTTCATCTAGATTTTATTCTAATTATTACTTCTTTAATTAAAAATCATATTCCATTTTCTTCCTTTGATTTTTATTTAATATTTTCCTTGTCGTAAGGAATGAAGGATCTGAAGTATACCATTACATATGCACAATAGCATACCCTACACTTTGACACATGTCGATTGTAGTATAATTTTTACACATTATTATTATAACCAAATATAAAACGATCAATGGTTAGGTGGTATGAAAGTGCAGCTATGTGGACTGGCACAGTACGGAGTTCTCGTAGGGGTCACAATTGGTTACACCATCACAGCCTCCATAAGCTTAGTGTAAGTTGTGATACATGATTCCTTAATTAGAACATGTTGCGAACAAGATATTAATGTTTTGAGTTGATGTTGTGTTTATAGAGCGATTGGGAAAGCAAGTTGCTTTCATGACAAGGGACATGGTGCTAAATGTTCGTCGTCCAATTATCCATTCATGGCAGCATTTGGCATCGTCCAAATCATTTTCAGCCAGATTCCTAATTTTCACAAACTCTCTTTCCTATCCATCATTGCTGCGGTTATGTCTTTCTCTTACGCATTGATTGGAACTGGCCTAGCCATCGCCAGTGTGGCAAGTACGTAAATAGCTTATGTTTGAATACACCAATTGTGTATCGATCTTGATTGACACCTTTTAATACAAAAGCTATTGTTTGTGTATGATATGTGAGAAGGTGGAAAGGTTGGTAAGACAGGGGTGACGGGCACGGTGGTTGGAGTGGACGTAACTGCGTCTGAAAAGTTGTGGAGATCGTTTCAAGCCGTTGGAGACGTTGCATTCTCTTACTCTTATTCCATTGTTCTCGTTGAGATTCAGGCATCTTCTTTTTCTACTTTTTTTTTTTGACTAAACATCTTTCACTTAAAAGTATTGAAATCCGTATGAATGTAACTAAAAATATGTTTTGTTCTTCCTACAGGATACATTAAGGTCAAGCCCACCAGAGACCAAAGTTATGAAAAAAGCAAGCCTTGCGGGAGTTTCAACCACAACTATTTTCTACATCTTATGTGGCTGCATTGGATATGCTGCATTTGGAAACCAAGCCCCTGGTGACTTACTTACTGACTTTGGTTTTTATGAACCTTACTGGCTCATCGATTTTGCTAATGCATGTATTGCTCTTCACCTAATCGCTGCCTATCAGGTAAACTCATAAACCAAAATAAGTCCACATTTTGACAAATAATTAATTACTTTTTAATCAGAACTTTTAAGTTAGTTAGTGTATTCTCAAGAAGAAGTCAAACATTGATGAAGTTTCTAAATGATGAGCAGGTGTTTGCACAACCAATCTTTCAGTTTGTTGAGAAGAAATGTAACATGAAGTGGCCAGAAAACAAATTTATGACCAATGAACATTTGATGAACATACCATTGGTCGGAAAGTGTCGCATAAACCTTTTCAGACTGGTGTGGAGGACAGGCTATGTGGTTGTGACAACACTTGTAGCAATGACATTCCCTTTCTTCAACGCCATCTTGGGTTTTATTGGAGCGGTCGCATTCTGGCCGCTAACAGTTTATTTCCCGGTGGAGATGCACATTGCTCAGCAAATGATTAAGAAGTATTCTCTTAAATGGATTGGACTTAATCTCCTTGTATTGCTTTGTTTGATAGTTTCACTCCTAGCTGCAACAGGATCCATTGTGGGCTTAATCACTAGTGTCAAGACATACAAGCCTTTCCACAATTTAGATTAGTGACTTGTGATATCTACGTATTTATATATTTGGCGACAACTACTTTCAAGAAAACAATTAGTAGTTGGTGTTCTCTCACTAATAGTATATGTGGGCTTCAAGACTATGCAAAAAGAATAAAATACTTATTAGTTTTTTAATAAAATAATTTCTAATTGTCAAAATATAAAGGCAATGTCTCTTTTCTAAATATAAAGGTAACTCATCATATCAAAAAGGTTTGGTGCAAAATAACCAGGTTACAAAACAGGTTACAAGGGTTCCAAGATATAAGACAAGGTAAGAGCTCTTTTCTAGCCGGCTTTGCTAACTTATCTACATGTATATTGTGATTTCTTTTAAGATTCATGCATTCAAGACATTTCTGGGCAGTAAGATGTTGCACGTCCTGCACTATAATGATACAATGGATCCATAAGAGGAATGTCGTGAGATATGCTGCTTGCATTAATTAGATGACTTATAACTTGTTGAGTGTCGGAAAGACATAATAAATTGTTACAATTTTGAAGTTGAGAGATACGCTACTTTATAATATACTGCTTCCACTACAAAAAAATAGGCCCAAAACCGATGACCAAACCGATCGGATTCCATCGGTATAGAGATCAAACCGACTATATCCGACGGAAACTATTTGTCATTTTAGCTTCGACGGAAAAGGCTACTCCATCAGATTCTATCGGTTAGACCGACGCACACCGACCGAAAGAAGTCATCGGGTATCCATCGAGTAATCTCCGTCGGACCTTGTCGGTTACCTGCCGTCAACGCTCCTCGGTCGTGCCGTCGGTGTCCATTGACTTCTGTCGTCGGCGTCCGTCGACCGGCGTGAACCCACATTCGACATTTACTGTCGGTTTGTTCCGTCAGTAACGGTCGGTTATATTCTGTTGATCGCCGTCAGCAATATGTCATCGGATGTCTTCGGTCTGCTTTTGTTGGTGGCCGTCAATTTGTGTCTATTAATTGTTGTCAACCACGCGTCGTTGGTTGTTGTCGGTTGCCTCCCATTGGTTGTCATCGGTCATTGCGCGTCGGTTATCGTTGGTTTCTTTGCCGACGGAAACCAACGGCGTTAGTCAAATTAATTTAATTAATTTTAAGAATAAATATAATTACTTTTAATAATAAAATAAATATTTAAATGATTTTTTTTTAAAAAATATAATAAATATTATTTTGAGAATATTTAAAATTATACAAAAAAAGTTTGGTTTAAACTAAAAGCCTCCATGTCTTTGCGTCTGAAAGGTGGGTAATCTCACCAGCTGAATTATGTTCCGCATGTTATCTCATTGGCCTCGCTGTGCGCTCTGACTAATATAACCTTTTAAGCATGTCTGCTAATGGCAAATACTACATCCTTTTGAATGGAACCCGAGTCCTCCCACGTGTATGCTTGAGTCGAATTTTCTTACAAAAACGACAATGGATCTCGTTCAAATCCTTTCCCTAGAAAATCATACAATTGTCTTCACAAACATCTATCATTTCATATGGTAATCCAAGGCAGACAACCAATTTCTGGATGTCGTTACACGTTGACGCATACGTGTCACTACGTGGTAGAATTTTCTTCACATGATTGGTGATCCTGTTTACACAGCTCTCCGCTAAATTGTAATCTGTTTTTATATTCAAAATTTCAGCAGCTGTCGACAATGAGGAAAACTCTTCATCACAACCAAAATATAACGGCTTCTTTGCTGCATCTAACATATTAAAAAATTCTTGTGCATCGGTATTTGGTCTTTTACCCCAATTTCTAGCCTCTGTAATTACCGGAACATCCTCCCTAAATGCATCGTTCACCATTTGGAATGTACCATTATTATTTTTTATCGGCTCTGTTGAATCACCACCTATACCTCCTATATCGCTAATATCAACATTACCCTCTATTTCTTCATCTACCATGTTGCCTAATTCCTCACCTGTACCAGCATTGCCAACTCTGCTAGAACTTGCATAGTTAACATTCAAACCATTTTCCCCATGAAAATACTATATTTTGTAACTTGGACATAAACCTCTATGGAAAATATGACCGCAGACGTTTCTAACAGTGATATATTTCATATTGTGACATTTTATACACGGACAATACATCTTATCTGTTTCAAGCGGTAAACTTTGATTTGCTGTGAATTCCATAAAACTTCTCAACCCAGCAGCATACTCTTCCGTTAATTCTCCTGTTTCTTCATCGATACGTGGTCCATCTATCCAAGACCAAAAATTAGAGTTTGACATTATACTTTTTCTGATTTTTGAATGTGATTGTGATGGAGAGAAATGGAACTCGTAGGTCTGTGTATACTTAATATCCGAAGTTTCAGACGGCTTCTTACGGCCAACTAATTTTGGTTACATACAGTTGCATCACAAGAAATACATGTTACAACCACTTCCAATCTTGTCGGTTTCCGTCGTTAGTGATGTAAGAACCGGTGATGATTCTCACAAAGTGATAGGCGGCTTCAAGAGATTGGACTCAAGTCTCTCTTCTCTTAGAAACCAATGAACACGAGGTGGAAGATGAGAATTGACTAGCTAGACTCAAGTCTCTCTCTAGGCAATTCGCTTGATGAAATGGATATGATGATGGATCGATTGACGCCACACAAGTGATGGAAGAACTTGTGATAAGTCAGAACTTGGAGTCGCCTTGATATCACTAACAAGGAAAGACCAAATTTGAAGTGTTTAAATCTCTCTCGGTTTTGAGAAGAAGAAATACAATTTTATTGATTCAAAGGGTGTGTTACAAGGCTGCATATGAGGAACCTTATATAGTGGTTCAAGGCAGCTAGGAGAGTATCTCTTACAATAAATGAGAATACTCGAAATTAAATGAAAAAGATTACAAACTTTATTGTTTCAATCATCTAGTGCTAAAAAGGAAAGAAATTGAAAAACAAAATCTACAAAAGAAACAAACAGGATAATAATTAAAATAATTGAAATACTTACCTCAACTCGGTTTTGGTAAGTCTTAGGCGTCCTCAAGTTGCACCTTTAAGTGGCTGAATTGAGAGCATCACCATTTGGCCTTCAACTAGCTCCATTTGGGCTCCAATGCTTCTATCTTTTGGTCCTGCCTTTTTATCTTCAACTCTTTTTGCTAGGAGGCTTTGTATGGACTTGTTAAACATTTTTCTAAGCCTCTTGGTTCCCCCTCTTGTCTTAGGCGGATCCTTCATGATTGTTGTGTCTTGATCTGCTAACATCTCTTCTATAGACTTGTAGGAGTCGATGTCCTCATCAGGTAGGCTTGCGACATAAGTCGACAGAACTTATTTTTTGTATTAATTAATAAATTAATAATTCTAAATTACGTGCCGTCGGTTTCCATCGGCTCCTTTCCAACAAAAACCGATGGAATCTTTATCCTATATTAAAAAAATAAATAAAATATATATGTGTTTCGTCGGTTGCCGTTTAGTCGACAGAAACCCACAGAATTTTATTGCCATTGTTTTTGTCGACTCCTTTCCGATGGTAACCGATAAAGCATTAATCCTCAAAAAAAATTATATATATTTGATTTTGGTCAGTTACGGTCGTATTTTTGCTGACAGAAACCGATGGATTTGAAAGCCGTCAACTCCCGTCGATTATGCCTCCAACGGTAACCGACAACTGCATTGTCTGATGAAAGCCGACAGAAATCAAAGTTTCTGTCGATTTTGGTCTTTTCCATTGGTTTTTTTTTCGACGGGATTTTCCGGTCGGAAAGCCCGTCGGATTTTGACCTGTTATGTTGTAATGTTCTACTTCTGATTTTGTGGCAGTAACAGTGGCAGTAAGACTTGCAGTGACTAAACCATTGTTTCCCCATCAATATCAGCATCTTATATTCAAGATGGGCTTAATTAACATATACAATTCATCTTGATGGGGCATATTGAGATATATTCTCGGTTCAGATAGATTTATTGAATTGTATATAAGTCGGTTTAGTTGGTTTAGTACAGATAATTGTATAGAAACAATTGTACATATTCATTTTGAATTAACACAGAAAATCAGTTTCAGATATTCTTCTCATCTTTCTCTCTCTATAACAACCTCTTCTTCCTTCTTCTTCAATGGTAATATGGTATCAGACCCGTCACCAATTTTCTTCCATTAATTCTTCTCTTAAGCTTTTGTTATCTTCATAATCTTCTCCAATGGTTCTAATCAAATACGTTCCTCAAAGCTCGTCTCGTTGAAGAGCTTCGACAAGCTCAAATTCAAACTCCACTAATCCAGTTTGTCGTTCTGTTGATCTGGCTAATTCTCCACCCGATTCTGCTCCAGTAGCCACAAATCAGTCCCCTAGAGCCTCTGGGATGCCAAATTCATCAGATCCAAGTTAGTCACCATTCTATATGCATAGTTCATATCGTCCAAGTTTAATAATCGTCTCTCTTAAACTTGATGGTACTAACTATGGTGACTGGAATACTGGAATGCGGATTGCACTTAATGCTAAGAATAACATAGGATTTATAGATGGAACCTTGTCTCATCCTTTGGAATCTGAACCTTATTATAGTATTTGGTCTCGGTGTGACAGTATGGTGAAATCATGGTTACTGAATATTGTTTCACCATAGATATATTGTAGTATTTTCCTTTTGCAAAGTGCTTCTGATATTTGGAGTGATCTTCATGGTCGCTTTCATATGACCAATCTTCCACGGACTTACAATTTGATGCAATCTATTCAAGAATTTTGTCAAGGTTCATTGTCTCTGTCTGAATATTATACCACTCTCAAGAATCTATTGGATAATTTAGATAGTTCTAAGGAACCAATTGAACCTTGTACTTGTGGAAAAGCAGCTCAGATATTGTTAAGGATAGAATGATCTCGTATTGTGAAGTTTGTGGCTGGGTTGAATGGTTTTTATGCAGTTGTTCGAGGACAAATCATTATGAGGAAAGTTCTTCCTTCTCTACCTGAGGTTTACAACATTCTTGATCAAGATGATAGCCAGCAAAGCTTCTCTAATGCTTTAGTTCTTCCATCAACTTTTCAGTTTTCTGAGCAGAATTCGTGAGCTATGAGTTCAAATATTGATATCAATTATGTGCAATCTAGAAAAATAAGGGTCGTTGATATACCTCATTTTTATTGGTTTAAAGCTCTTTAATTTGCATGTTTTCAGATTGTTTGTTTTCTTTGTAGAGTCTTTTCAGGTGGAAAACAGGTTAAAATTTGGATTATGCTTTTAAAGTTTGACCGAGGATGAATTAGAACAATATATTGAGTTTCAAAGTCTAGATCGATGGACCACCATATCTTTGATCAATCTATCCTTGTTTGTCCAGCAAGGAATGCGTTCGACCTACTGACCGACCAACACTTATTAGAGATCGAGCTATTGGCCTTGATCGATCGATCAACATCCTTGATCGATCGATCAGCAAAGCTGACAAGGAAAAAAACCTAATTTTCCTATTTATACACCTACGTTTTTAGGAACTATATAAGACCAATTTTTATTATGTTTTAGAGAGAGATTCATTACAAAAGAACAACCCGTATTTGAGATTTTGGGAGAGAGATTTCGATCCTTACACCATTGGAGAAGAATTGTGAACCCTCTTATTTCAATGCAGTTTACTTTTATGCTTTTCAAAATAATTTGCAATATGATCTTCTTCTTCACCATGTCTGAGTAGTTCCCCAATCAAGTTTAGGATATTCTAGGATTACAAGAAAATTTATGAATTAGGAATAAATAAGAATTGATGGATGTGTTCTCCACCTAATTGATATACTTAAGGCTTAGATTAGAGTAGCTAACTAATCTATGATCTTAGATTACCTAACATTCCAAAAGCTTGTTAGGAAATTGGACCCTCATTAAGTAAGCAATCAATCCTTAACCGCGATAGCTGATGTTAAGGTTGATTGTGGACTTANCATATTAGTTTCCTGGTATCAATGAGAGTTAGGACCACTAGGTTGCTGGATATAGTGATTGATACCACGAGAGTGGGTTGGTTATAAATTTATGTCTGAGTCAAGATTTTTGAATGAATGTTGCCTGAATAGTTTCCTGGTTCGAATTCCTTATTTCCTGAAGAACTTCCTAAGCTTGGTGTTTTAATCATTTATTGTTAATCGTTAATTCTGTTTTGATTTAGTTTACAAACAACCTTCTATTTAGTTTACAAACAACGTTCTGATGCTGTACGGGATCGATCATTCTAGGTGCAGATCGATCGATCCTGATGCCCCAGAGTTGCTCCAAATTGCTCTGATCCATGCCTTGAGTGCATAATCCAAATTCAACGTATTTTTACCTGAAAAGACTCTAAAAACTAACAAAGACTCTAAAAACATTCAAAAAGATGAGCTAAGAAAACCGATAAAAATGAGGTACATCAATTATCCTTACTTGTCCTCCAAAGATTCAAAATACTAAAAAGAAAAGTGCGATCAGAGGAACTCATTCGTCAAATGAATACAGCAAGTCAATTCCTTTAGTAAACCACATGAAACTTACCTGACCAAACCGAGACCACCTTGTACTTCTCCAAACTTAGCAACTGTCCTAATCAAATTCCACAATCCAAGTGAGTGACCCGAATGCACCATACTAACTTCCGAAGATATCTAAGTGCGGTCTCATCAAGGGAATATCGATCAAAAGACACATGGGTTTCTCTTTCAACTTAGTACTACCCTTTATATGTTTCATTTCCTCTCATTCCATTTTCATTGCAAACTAACTCTTAACTTTCATTTGGTTGGTTTTTCAGCAACTCCAAGGGTGTAAGAAAGAGGAGCATCATTGGAGTTCTTCTCCGTCTACTAACAATACTTAAGCAAAGGGTAACGTCATAGGAGTTTTCCTCAGCATACCAACATTACTTAAGCAAATAGTAGTGTCACTAATGCATTTTTTCCCTTAGCATACTAACAGTGCCTACAACCTTGTTAGAATAATATTCGAAATGATACAAAGAGGGAAACAATACCCCCACACGAAAATCTATCATTGTAATGAAAAGATTATATGATCCTATACATACCAACCCCCTTGACAAGAAAAATAAGTTAGGTTAGGTGTGAAGTTGGCATTAGATTCTTTGAATACCCAAGAGGATATGGGTAATGTTGAGAAGTTACGTAGTCTCCGAGTTTTCCAATAGTCAATCGATCCTTCTCAGGCTTAAATCAATGGTACTTAGTTTATGATAATGCAATAAACCTCAAAAATCATAGTTCCTAAAATCATTTTTAAGCTCAAAAAGACTCAAGAAAAACATAAAAATGTCTTAAAAAATGCAAACAAAAGAAAGAAAAATAGCGTTAGTCACAGCAAGTATCCTCCTCCAGACGTACTTCACACTGTTCCATGTGAGAGTAAGCATAAAGGAAGCATGACTTATGTAAGAAAATAAGATAAAATGTACAAAAACCAAAAAAGAAAAAGAAAACAGGTAAGAAAATCAGTCAAACTCTGATCTACTATGGGCTGCGGCTCTCTCGATATCTTGAAGCTCTGTGACGGCGAGGTAGGTGGTGGTCCAATGTCTGCTCATCCTCCTCCTCGTCTAATGCGACAGCGAGCCAATGTCCGACAACACCGGGCCTCACATCAGCAGCTTTGGTACTTGTCTCTTCTTGACTCCGTGAAGGCTCACAAAGGCAAGAAGGCACATGCACCTTGATCTTTCTCAGTGCGTACCAAATGCGTCTCCTCATTGAGTGCATCTTCACCTTTGTATCATATACCTAACGCCTATACTCCCAGTCAGTAAATTCATCAGAGAAAGGAGGAAGATCGTACTCTGCAGTACACTCTGGAATGATATGCTCCATCGTGGTCTCTATAGTGGCGTATGTCGAGTGTGGCTGAGCAGGAGAAGGAGCATCTCCATAAAGAACAGGAACCATTGGAGCTATCGCATAGTGAAGCAGTGCTAGCTACGATGCACAAACATCCTAAAACCAAGCCGAGCTAACAGTTCACATCATCTAGAAGCTCAAACCTCTATAGAGTGTTGGTGCACAGGAACTTTGTCAGAACGATCTGGTTTCTCAAGAGTTGGTCGTCAAAGACACTATGAAAATGCTGCCAACTGCACCCTCTCTCTCAGCCCTCATAAGCTGGATCCTTCTTGAGAGTAGATGGATCAGTACGTAGTTTCTCATGGCTCAGAAACGGTAAACTGTCTAGGTGATGCCATGGCTCATTCTATCATGGTCCAGCGGCAACTAGAGTCGGTCTAGTGCTAGAGGACTATCCAGCCTCTTGCCTCTGTACTGTGGATTTCCTAACCTTCTTGGAAGGTATTTTGACTTCTTCACGAACCATTGTCTAAAAAGAGATAAACACATAGAAATACAATGGTATGAGATCAATGATCAAGGCATGAGAAATCAAAATTTTCTATTATCGTTTGAGATTTCTGTGAAATCAATCAATTAAATTAATCATCAACACAGATGAACATCTAGCAATGCATCTAGTAATTCGACCTAATCTTAATTTCAAATCAAAATTCCCAAAATTTTCCAAAATTCTCATTCAACCTAACATTGGAATCTACACAAAAATTTCGAGAAATTGGGCAATCTAAACTCGAAATCATCACACAATATCGACATCTGATAGATTATGCATCAAAATCAAGAGCAATTCAAAAAATTTCAAACCCAAGAAAAACCTTCAATTTCGCGGAATCAGTAGTGGATAAAATGAGTCATACCTTTGTGGATTGATAATAAAAACATGATTATCAGAAAGAAGAGGAAAATTAGTGTGGGTTAGGCTCAAGAATCGTCAAAAAATGTTAAGAATTGAAAGAGTTATGAAGATTGAAACTTTGAGAAAAATTCTCTCCAAAATCGCCCAAAAGGGAATGAATTCTGAAAAACTAATGTTTTGACCCAAAATCTGAGTGTCTTTTCTTGTGAAATTTTTTTCCGATTCAGTTTAAATAAACTGAACCGGTTTTGCAAATAGAGCGCTTACCTTGCTTGTGGATCGATCGATCTCAGTATTAGATCGATCGATCTGATATTTCTCGTTGCAATCTTGTCTGTCGGATCGAACAATCATCAATGATACGGTCGATTAGTAGGTCGAGTGCTAATGCCAGTTTGTAGAAGATTTACCAATCACATGTTAGATTTTGCGGAAACATAAAGAGAATAAGAGAATTGGAGATTTGGAGAATGCAGATTGAGAGTTTGGAAGAGATTTAGATGAGATTTAGTAACCAAAGAGATTTGGGAGATTTGTTGGCCATAAAACCGAGAGATTGAGAGAGAATAATGAAGAAGATGAGTTTATTTCTTCTTAATTTTCAAATGAGTGTTACAAAGGATATATATAGACAATTCTATCGAAAACCTATCTCTACATACAAATATATGTACATACACGATATTACCCAATATGGTAACAATTCAAACGATCACAAGGAGGAGAAAGAGCTGCTTTTCCTCTTTGGTCATTTGTGGTCCAAACTCCATTCCTCTTAGTCTCCAATGGCTCCTTGAGTCACATGTGGTCCTCTTTTGTGTGATAAGGCTTCTAGAAGAAGCACAACTTGCTCCAAAAGTCATATGGGCGGAAAGAGAGAGCATGTGACTTTGGTTGGTTGATTCTCAACTACACATCTTCCAACGGTTACTTCAATATACTCCACACACTTTTCTTCTTTCACTTGTGACAACACCAAATGCATCAAACGCCTCTTATTGATCAAGAAGCATTCAACGGTTCTAGTTCCTTCGGATCACTTCTCTTCCTTGTGTTCAGACCACAAGACAACTTCGGCTTGTGTGATCCTCAAGTCACTTCTTCCTTGCTTTGCACTCTAGGTCATCCGTTCCTTGGTTCACACTAAACTCCGAGTTCTACCTTGTGTAACACTTAATTGCTTAAGTTTAACACTCCCCCTCAAGCTTTAATCCGCAATGTGGTTCATTAGGATCAAGCTTGAAAGTTATAACTCCCCACCTCATTTTTAACCTAAGTGGAAAACCCATTGGGATAAAACCGACAAAGGGAAAAAGAGTATGGATCATGGTCACGGCTTTGAAACTTCAAATCCAAGCAGCGTGGACACATTTAAGTCCAAGGGGCTGTCACAAAATCAATTCCAACGGTTACTTTAATATACTCCACACATTTTTATTCTTTCACTTGTAACAACACCAAATGCATCCAACGCCTCTTATTGATTAAGAAGCATCCAACGGTTCTAGTTCCTTCAGATCACTTCTCTTCCTTGTGTTCAGACCGCAAGACAACTTCGGCTTGTGTGATCCTCAAGTCACTTTTTCCTTGCTTTGCACTCTAGGTCATCCGTTCCTTAGTTCACACTTAACTCCGAGTTCTTCCTTGTGTAACACTTAATTGCTTAAGTTTAACACTCCCCCTCAAGCTTTAATCCGCAATGTGGTTCATTAGGATCAAGCTTGAAAGTTGTAACTCTTCACCTCATTAAAAACCTAAGTGAAAAACCCATTGGGATAAAACCGAAAAAGGGAAAAAGAGTATGGATCATGGTCATGGTTTTGAAACTTCAAGTCCAAGCAGCTTGGACACATTTAAGTCCAAGGGGCTATCACAAACTCCATTAAGTTTGTTCCACCTTCGTCAAAATATGACACAAACTCCTTCGGCCTTGGCATAAACTCATTCGGCCTTGGCTTCATTCTTCAAGACACAAACTTCTTCGGCCTTGGCATAAACTCTTTCGGCCTTGGCTTAATTCTTCAAGACTACCCCCTCAAGCTTGGACGGTAAGCAACACTAGACGCTAAGCTTGGAAGTGACATAACTTGAGAGGCTCCCCCTCTCGGTCAACACTCCATTTGGAACCATCTTCAATGGTAACATCTTCAAGACATCCAATTTTGACATTACCTTAGCTTCAGCTCTTTGGTATTTCATGTCATGGATCATAATATCCTAGATAATACTCACAGAAAGCACACAAGGTTAGTTTATAAGAAAATTTGACAAAGGTTGAGATTCATACCTTTACATGTCCATTTTATTGAATTGGATCATGTAAGCTTGATATCTTCACACATCAATGGACAAAGATAGATGGATTTCTCCTCCATGGCTTGGAATTCCCTCAGAGTCCGGCCGTTGACCCATCTAGGCCTTTGACTTTCTGAGTCTGGCGTTAACCTTTCCAAAATGCCTTCCAAATGCATTTCTTTGGCCTTTCTTTGGCATTTCTCATCTTTAGTAACTTCTTTGACCTCCTTTGAGTCTCTAAGCCCCCTTCTGAGTTGTCTTAGCTCCACCACTCTTAGCATCTTAAATGTATCCAACTTATATTCCTAGCAAAGATCTTATGAAACACACAAAGGTTAGTGTCAAATAAATCAAATGGACACTTTATACCTTCAAATTTCAACTTGATCACGGACTTGATAAGCACTTCCTCCGTGGATCATTTGGCTCCTTTGAGCCATGTGTACTTGTGGTTTATGACAAAGAAGATCCTTCTTGCACACACCACACCTCAACACTTCTATCACACCTTAGACTTCTCCCACAAGCCTTAGTGTGAATCACATTTCTCCACAACTTGTTTCTACAAGCTCTAATGTAGATTACCAACGGATTTGGAAATGGAATCACTAGCTCTCTAAGCCATGATTCCTCTGATTTTAGCATAATCCTAAGCTTCCCATTCCTTTGCTACTCTAAATGCTTTTAGCACTTATTTCTAGCTTTGGAAACACCAGAGAAAACCGAGAATCAATATCAAAGGAGATTTAATTGTTTGAGATCTCATACCTTGGCTACCAAACTTTTGGCACAAGCTTTTGGTAGAGATTCTTCATGAAGAATAGGTTTGAGTTCATTTGAACTCCACACATGGATCCACTTCATCCACACCATCTTAAGAAGCCATTCCATCACACCAACACTATGGAGCATCTTCTCGTTTATTCTTATTCCTCCTCGAACTGGTTGCAATGGCTTGAATCAACAACACCAAGATCACCCACAACCACACTTTCCTTCCTTAACACTATTTCAATATTCAATAGCTTGCTCATTTCCATCCATCGCCTCTTGGGAATACTCAAGCAAAGCTCCGAGTTACACCTTCACACAAGGTATAAGAGATTTAAAGCATTTGACATTGAGGGCTCCAAGATGTGAATGAAACCAACTATGGATATGAGTAACTAGGCTAGCAAAGACAAGCAAGAGAGATTAAGAGATTAAAATAGAGGAGGTTTTAGAGATAGCCTATGTTTGCTCCAAATGTTGCTCGAATTCTTCAAGGACAAAGAGCCCTTCTTTTCACCACACATATGAAGACACACTTCTTTGCTTATGAGCTGATTCAACACCTTCCATCAAACTTTTCACCACAGTACGAAGCTGGGTCCTTCAAGCTGAGGCCATTGACTCTAACTTCACACGCAAGCAATGCACAAAATAAGACAAATTTGTGGTTTTGGTTGCCTTCCCATCCATCATGGCTGGTCCTTACTCCCTCATGGAGGTAACCTAGCTACAGCACAGAGTTTAGACACTAAAACTCACACACAAAACGTTAGACAACACAACAAGGTTCAACAATTTTTCAAGAAAACACAAACCAAGAGTTTTAGGGAATCCAACTCGGTTCAAGAATTTAGCAATTGAAACAGGTGGTTTAAACATGAATTTACACACTATAATTCATAAGAATCAAGTTTTTATTCATCATGGTTCACGATTTTAGAAAGGCTTGACTCAAACCGCCAAAAACGAATTTCAAAAAATACAATAGGTTTATGACTTCTATACTTCACAAGAAACAGGATCAACCCAAGGTTTTCACACACAGTTTGAGCTCAAGAAATTGATGAAATACAAGTTTTAAATGAGAGTTGGTCTCACAAAGATTCAAAACAAAAGACAAATAAAACATTTTGAAAACCGAAACACACTTTTATCCGTTGGATAAAAGCAAACCATTTTTAAATTCAAATTTGAATCAGCTTAAATACTAAACAAAGAGTGAATTAGAGGTGAAAATTCATTTGAAGAAGAGAAGATAATGTGTATAAGCCAAGCAAAACGTGGTCAATAGTCACTCCTAAAAGATTACTCTATTGTCCAACGGATAATAGCATGTGGCGACACCTCTTCTTGAATCTCCCTTGTGGTTCTTCACCACAGCCCTTTTCTCTCTCTTCATGGTCACAAAACCGAGATTTTAAGCTTTCAAACAATAAAAACAGCAAGAAACACGAGTTCAATGAAACCAATATCAAAAGGAAACAATATTTTTCAAAACAGATTTTGGAAAACTCAGTTTGAAATCAACAAAAACACAAAGAAAAATTCTTTTTCTTTTAAAACAACTACTAAGCACATAAACTCAGATTTGAAATCTTCAAATAAACCAATAATAAACACGATTTTCAAGGAGACAAATGAAAAACAAAACATTTTTCCAACTAGAAAACAAATTTTGGAAAATTCAGTTTGAAAATTGAAGAACTCCAAAAACTTCAAACTTTCTTTTAAAACAGAGACTTGGAGATGATATAGTACTCAAATAAGAGGTTTTTTTAGCCTCAGCAACATCCATTCCTCCTCATTATCTCAAAAAAACGATTTTTAAGAAGAGAAATCAACATTTTGCAAAAATCGGTTTGAAAAATACTTTTGGAAAACGTTTTTCAAGCAACAAAACACCAAGATATCCTGAGAAAAACTCATCAAGAACCAACCTGGCTCTGATACCATGTTAGATTTTGCAGAAACATAAAGAGAGTAAGAGAACTGGAGATTTGGAGAATGGAGATTGAGAGTTTGGAAGAGATTTAGATGAGATTTAGTAACCAAAGAGATTTGGGGCCATAAAACCGAGAGATTGAGAGAGAATAATGAAGAAGATGAGTTTATTTCTTCTTAACTTTCAAATGAGTGTTACAAAGGATATATATAGAAAATTCTATCAAAAACCTATCTCTACATACAAATATATGTACATACACGATATTACCCAATATGGTAACAATTCAAACGGTCACAAGGAGGAGAAGGAGCTGCTTTTCCTCTTTGGTCATTTGTGGTCCCAACTCCATTCCTCTTAGTCTCCAACGGCTCCTTGAGTCACATGTGGTCCTCTTTTGTGTGATAAGGCTTCTAGAAGAAGCACAACTTGCTCCAAAGGTCATATGGGCAGAAAGGGAGAGCATGTGACTTTGGTTGGTTGATTCTCAACCACACATCTTCCAACGGTTACTTCAATATACTCCACACACTTTTCTTCTTTCACTTGTGACAACACCAAATGCATCCAACGCCTCTTATTGATCAAGAAGCATTCAATGGTTCTAGTTCCTTCGGATCACTTCTCTTCCTTGTGTTCAGACCGCAAGAAGACTTTGGCTCGTGTGATCCTAAAGTCACTTCTTCCTTGCTTTGTACTCTAGGTCATCCGTTCCTTGGTTCACACTTAATTCCGAGTTCTTCCTTGTATAACACTTAATTGCTTAAGTTCAACATCAAATGTCTCACGGTCGATCGCCAGATCATGCTCAAACATTAGTGAGTGCAGGATCGATCGATCGCAGATGTCAAGGTTAATCTTCAGGTTGTGCGCATTTTTAGCTCCTCACTAGATCGATCGAGTTCAGTGTTAAGGTCGATTGTCACATCGTCCGCGTGCACCTATTTTCACGTGAACTGATCATCCTGGTGAAGATCGATCGATGGTAGTAGTTTGAACCAAATTTCTCACGTGAAACAAACAAAACAAAAACGAAGCATTTGGGACTTCTTGTGCTGAAAAAGATAATTTCATTGACCTACGACACAGAAGGAAAGCACCGCTGCTAGCTCGCCTTGTCCACGGAAATTATCTTGTTGAGAATCCTATCTTGCTTGACGAAAAACTCTAAATAGAGAAATGCAGGAAAGAAAAAGTACTTACTAGTGGGTTGCCTCCCACTCAGCGCTTGTTTAAAGTTATTAACTCGACTCAAATGCCTTCTAGATAGCAAGTGGACTCTTAGGAGGTGGTGTTCATCCCTTAGTCAAGAGATCATCCATGATGAACTGCCTCAGGCTTGAATCCTTGTTATAAAATTCAGTTCATGTAATGTCCAGCAACACTACAATTCTATCAGGTTGCACTTTCTTTACATCGAAAGGTCCCAGACTTCTTATTCCAAGCTTACCTGCAAAAACCTTAAGATAAAAGTTATGCAGCAGAAATCAAGAATAAACATGAATCTTATGGTCAAGGATATGTGTGTCTGGGATCTAAATCTGGAGTATCATAATAATCCACTGAATCCTCTGCAAGCTCATGACGAACACTCTCATCTTCGTCTAACAAAATAACTCATCAAACATTGACGAAGTCTAATCCACTGCTTTGGACTTTGAAATACCATTAACCGATCTGATCATCCCACAAAAGCTGTCACTTGGTGTTGAAATCGGGTATGAAATCCTTTTGTCAATATTCTCCAGGACTACACTCTTGTTGGAGAAATCGGTCTTAGACCTAACCGTGTTCAGAAAAGGGCCTTCCTAAAAGTATGGGAACTACACCACCTTGTGCCATCTCAACTATAGTAAATTTGTTTGAACTTTACAGTTTCTAATCAGAAGTTGATAATTGACTAACCATCCACGTGGGGACTTAGAAGAGGCATCTCTAAATGAAATGGTGGCATTGTGGTCCTGCATAAGTTCGATTCCTAGCTTCTTCATCGTCTCTAAGGAGATCACATTTACACTTTCTCCAAAATTTTAAAGTGCATCATCAAACATCAATTTCCCAAGAGCACAACGAATGGTAAACTCACCTTGATCTTCCAACTTAGTGAGCTGTCTCAGGAAAGGGATTGGAGGTTTGTACTTCTCAGAATCGCCACCCTTAGTAGATATCTGTTTCCCCTTGATGTCATCTAAATCGGCCTTAACCACATGACACGATTCCTTGGGATTCATCTCAACCTTCTCTAGAAGAGCTCCCTTGAGGCCTTTTCATCGCCTCTATAGTCTGAGCTACCTGCATGTCTAGCTTCTTTAAGTGTGTAGACACTTAATAGAACTTGTTGTTGAGGTCATTATACATGCCATCACCTTAGAATTGGGTTCTCTAGTAGCCTTGTATTGTTCTTGTGCAAGTTGTTGGATCAAAGCCTTGATCTCATCATTGCAAGTGCCTGAAGAGATTGCTGGAGCTTGTTGCTGCCGACGTGGTATCTGCTTAAAGGGCTTGAACAGTTTCTGCTAATTCTGATTTCCTAAGTTTTGCACATAAGGCTTCTGGTAGTTATGGTTGTTCCACCTTTGACCATGGTTTGGTACAAATGATTTTCCTTGAAAAGGTGATCCCTGAGGCATCATTGGAGCTGGAAACACTAGTTCTTGAGGATTCTCCACATTAGTGCTCTTGTAAGATAAAAAGGACTGATTTGGCTCCTTGTTTTGCCAGTTCACATAATCGATCTCTCTCTGTTTCTCAGACAAATCTGAATTCTCCTACAAACAAGTGAGAACAGGATTTTACTCTAGTTGTCAAATCCTATTAGACTAAGATGTCGATGTAGTATAATAGGTGCCAATCCAAGTGAGATTGTAACTAGCAATCAGAATATGATAGACTCTAATTCAAGCCAAATCGAATCAATGGAAGTTATCTATCAACCTAAATGATGAAACCACGAGAAATAGAATAACCAGTCAAATAAGCAAAAGATGAACCTAAATGAGAAATTCAAAAGTAACAGAACAATGGAAATTATGTGTAGTGAAATAGAAGACAAGTGCAGTTAAAACAACTAAGCAACGGATGGGAAAAGTGTAAGATGGTTGGATCAAACAATTCAACACACCTATCATGAGCTAAAAGTGTAAGATCATGTTTCAATTGATCAGAAAGGAACATGTATTAACAACACCAAAACAAAAGAGATCTATATTATTCTACTCTTAAGCAACTTAGAAAACTTTAAAATCCACGCTGGTCTAGTCCGTTCCCTCAGGAACCCTAAGTTAACTACTCAGAAATCATAGGTAAAACAATCAAAACAACAATCAAATTGGATGACATGATCATAAAATTTCATAAAGTAAACTTAAATGAAAATAAACTGAAATTTGAATTTAAAAGATCATAAAAAAAGTGGAATTCTAGTTCTGGAATCACAACAACGAAAAACTCAAAAGGTTTCTGAAGCAGCAGTAAAACTTAGATCCCCGTTTTCGTGACACAAAAAGGGTATTTATACTCATCTCCTGTTAAACCTAAAAATAGAAACAAAAAACTAAGTAGGATAATTAAACCGACTTCGTGGGTCGAGTCGAGTAATTGGGCCCTTAAAGGTGGAGTTAACTCATCCCATCAAGTGCAGTGACTTCATGTTACGATTCGGTCCATTACGTTGTGCTAAGCCAGTCATGACATGAGGCTCATCATGAATCGATTAGCTTACACCACTATGTCATCCGAGTTGTTGTGGGTTCGTGATCCGAGTTGCGCTGAGAGGTAGTCCAAGTTTTCGTTGGTTTGTGATCTGAGTCGCATTGACATGCAATCTAAGTCCCAGTTGACATGCAATTCGAGTCGCCATTGACTCCTGGTTGCAGCTCTGGTTGCCATAACTTCTGGTTGCAGTCCAGGTCGCCATGACTCCTGATTGCAGTCCCAGTCGCCATGACTCCTGGTTGCAGTCCCGGTCGTCACACCTAATGCTGCTCTAAAACACTCCAAAAGTGTCTAAAAGCACTCCATATGCAAAATGTATGCAATGCAAGTACAAAGTGTGGGAATGAGCCTAATAGAACTCTAAACGGTACAAATGCAGTGAATGTGAATGCAATATGAGTCAAAACATGATCCTAAAATATCCTAAAATATAGACATATCAACTCCCCAAACTTAGTATTTGCTTGCCCTCGCATAGTGCTAAGAAGGAAGAGAGGTTGTAGACAAAGGGAATATCTTACCTCAAACAACAACTCATGAGACTGAAAACTGTAACCCACAAATGAAGTTATGTACCTTTGGAAGAACCATATATACTGACATTCTAAGCATAGCATTCAATCCTAAGATCCCTAGTACCTAAGCTGGACTCTAAGAACACAAATCTGAACCCTTATTTCTAGATGTGAATGCCTCAAAAAAGACTATCAATCAATGAACATATGATTCAACTTCCCTGAACTTAACCTAATTTGTTCAATTTAAGAACAATTATCTTTTCTTGTTTTGGTTCAGTTTTAGTACAAGCTCACAGTTTTTAGGATCTGCAACTCGACCACTCAGAGGTATGCTTCACATCCCTTTTGGGGATCCAAAAATATGGAAAGGATGCTTCATCTCCTGCTCTCAGCTTTCTTGGTAAGACACAAAAGTATGCGTGTTTACGCATATTTCCCATTTACCTTAGGCGTCACTGAATGAGCTGCGTTTGTAAGAAATCACCTTAGTTCCTGCTAAGTTAAGCTCAAGGGAAGAAAGTATTCAATGCATCTATAGGCCCTAATTCGGCGGTTTAATTTCAATTAGAAGCAAAAAATCAAGTCCTTCTACGTCACAACACAAGCACATGTTTCCTAGGTGAACGATCTACTCATCAGCTTTCTAAAAAGGAAAATCGCAGTCCACAAAGTTCGCCATGGTTATAGAATTTTTATGAATTTTTATGATTTTTATAGAATTTTTCATGAATTTAATAAAATTTTTATGAATTTTTATGATTTTTATATAATTTTTTATGAATTTTTATTTCGAATTTTATGTTTTCAGGTTTGATCAAGATGAATTCAGTAAAAATTTTAAATCAGTATCGAATATCATCCGGAACGGATTCAATGATGTTTATCTAAGTTGGACAACACTCCTGCTGTGCAAGATCAGTTTTTCATTAAATTCGCGGTAAAAATAATTTTTTTATTAATTTATCTTTAATTTAATTATAATTTATATTTACTATAACATAATTTTGGTTTTCAAATTTTTGTTCAGCAAATTTATTACTGGAACCCGTCTATTACTTAGACCGTTCGATTCGAGTTCGATCAAGTCGGTATCGCTAGGATGAAGGGAATCACGACTCAGATTAAAAGTGTGGGAAAATGTCCGAAGTGGATGAATGGGGATGTTTACGTGAAGCTTTGTACACATTGGGCTACTGAGGAGGTGCAAGCGAAGAGCCAGAAAACTTGGGAAGCTCGTCCTTCGGATCGTGACGGGTGTGGACCTCATAAACTTTCCCGACCAACTATGATTTCTTTTCGTTTTCAGTATCGTTTGAACATTATATGCTTTTGTAGTACATGATTCGGTATAATTTAGTTTCGGTTTAATATTATATTCGTTTCTAAAAATTTAACTTTATTTAATATTTAATATTTAAAAAATAAATTTATTTAAAACCATAACAAACAAATTTGATACTGAATTTTGACTAATCAGCGACTGAGTTTTGCAACTATTCAGAGACTGAAATATTGAGACTATTTAGCGACTGATACCTTGAGACTGATTCGCGACTGATATATTGAGACTAAATAGCGACTGAGAGTTTGAAACTAAATAGCGACTGCATAATTGAGACTGATTAGCGACTGAAGCATTGAGACTAAATAGCGACTGAAAAATTGAGACTAAATAGCGACTGCATTTTGAGACTAATCTGCTACTTACTCCTTGAGACTAAACAGCGACTGATATTTGAGACTGATTAGTGACTGAGTTACAGCGACTGATTATTTAGTCTCAAAACAGTCGCAGAATATACTAATTCTGTTAGTCTCCAATTAGTCTCAAATTCGCGACTGGAAACATTGGTCTTGAATGTATCAGTTGCTATTCAGTCACCATTCTCGGTTTTGAGACTGATTTGAGACTGATTATACAGTCACAGATAAGGAGTTTTCTTGTAGTGGTAACACACTCTTTTTATGATTTTTGAAAATGTTTTTCGATTTTTATTTGTGTTTTTTTTATGCCTTAGATGCAATACATGAACTAAATGAGAATGCATAAACTGAATGGAAATAAAAAAACAGAAAATATGTTAATATCCTCTAGGACCCTTCCCTAAACTTAAACTACACAGTCCCTTGTGTAGTAGCCTGAAAAAAAATCCTAGACCAACAAAGCAAAATAAACAATGCAGATATATATACAATGAAATGAGATTTGGAGTTTGTTACCTCAGCGGAAAAGAGACCATCCCGGTGGATCTATATCCAATCGGTGTGCTTGTTTGATGACGTGGTGGTGGTGCATGCGACTCGGAGGTGCAGATCATGTCAAGTCAAAGTGGCAGCATAGCGACTTGGAAGTGCAGATCCAGTCAGAATGGCGGTGGCACTTGGACTCGGAGCAGTAACCAAGTCAAAAAGGCGGTGGGGGACACAAACACGTGGATGGCTTACTTGGAGATGTAGTCCGAGTTGGAGAGTCAGAGGTGGCTGGACTCGGGACTGTGTCCGAGTCCAGAATGTTTGGTGGCTTCACTCGGACTAGAAAAGAGTAAGAATAAAGGAGAGTGAAGGACTTGTGATGATTTGACTTAAAGTCTTGCCTCTCACGCTCTAAAGGAATCTAGTTGCTTGTGATGTTTTGGCCTATTCTCCATGACCTGAAACACACGAAAGCAAAAAGGAAACGAAGAAAAAATGCAAGGAAGCGTAAGAAAGTATATAGAAGAATATGTATGAGATTTCCTCTCAAGTGAGCTTGTTATAGTCTCAAGGTCGACTTTTCACCCCCATGAGATTTGGGGTGGTTCAAAGAAAAGAATTGGAGTCCCCTCTGAAGTGGTTCCAACAATCATGTGGAGCTTGACTTTCTGCGCATTCTTTGGAATATCATCTCCTTCCTTCCTAACCAAAATGATAGCTCCGCAAAAAATAACCTTTTTGATGCTAAAAGGTCCTGACCAATATGATTTGGGCTTTGTTGGAAAGAGAAGCTGCTTCACTTTAACAAATGGCTTGGGACACTTGCTGCTCTTCACCTTATACTCAATTACTCCATCCACAAATTTGTTGGGTTGCATAATTATATCATGTAAAAGGTCCAGTTTGGGTATCTTGCATATCTCCTTACGAGGCGGCTTTGTGTCTCACTACAAGTAAACAGAGATTTGAGTCTTCTCCGATCAACAACTTCTTCATACATGGGGGCTCTCCTCCAGTAGTCACTAGCTTTGCCACTCTTAACCAATACAACCTTAAGGAGCTAAAGAGGTTTGACATCCATCTGGTCCAATCCCTCAATTGAGAAGCTTTTTCCTCCTATAGTTTGCTTTATTAATATCAAACTTCATTTTGAGGTCTTTGTAACATTCTGAACCAGCCTTGGTCCGGAAAACATCATGAAAGGTCGAGTAAATGGCCAAAGGGGCAAAAAACAGCTCAAGTTAGCTGAAAACGAGCTGTAAAGAGTGAAAGTCAAGTTGGGCCAACTCAAAACCAGCTGAGTGGACTGATGGGTAGCTGGATCAGCTCAACCAAGTGACAGTCCAGCTGGGCCAGCTGAATGGCCACTCCACTAGCTGGATGGTTAAGGGCAACGGTCGGGTAGTTGGTCCGACCAGCGGACCCGATGGATCAAAGGAGCGGTTGGATAAAATCCAACTCGCCTTTTCGCAAACAAAAGCGAACGTGTGCCTTTTTACAAAAGGATGCACGTGTCCGCCAAAGGATGCGACTGATTGCCCAAAAGGCACCTTTCCGCGGAGGGACGCGTCCATACGTGCTCTATAAAAGAGCGAACACCATCCCTTCTTCCTCATTCAGTCACAATCACACAAACAGCCATTAAAACACTCAGAAAAGTTTGGGAAAGATAGAGAAAGGCGATCAAGTGGAAATCGATCAAGAAGTGATCGGAAGATTGGACTGGGAAGCAATGACGGATGGTGAGGACGTCTAGATGAAGGAGGCGATGGGGACAAACATGGGCGACAAGGACACGGCCCTAGAGGTGAGTGCGTGACCATGGCCTATGTCCTAGTTAGGCTTGCTAGATTGATCTTACGATCTTAAGTTCTCTTGTCCCTAATACTTAAACGATATGAAATTAACGGTTGCCTAAGTCGTATGCACCGACTTCCACCTTGCACTAATGGACATGACCAATCTTAAAGGCCATTGGAGGAATTGCGAACACCTCGGCTGATGTGACCTAGTGATTTCGGCCATCACCGACTTGATTCGTGAATAACCGCCAAAAGTGTTGGATAAAGTTGGATACGTTGAGTTGGGCGGAATGTTGGTGATCATTCATGCATAAGAATGCATTGGGCTTGGGGTGCATAGTCCGTATTCACTAAGTATATTGTATATACTTACCCTTCACCCAATTTTCAGGAGTTGATGGCACAAATAGGAAGGATGAGGACGGACGGCAAGGCTGAAGGACTAAGGACGGATGGAGGGTTGGGAAATCGGGTAGATAGGGATCCTAACGATTGTATGGAAACAAATCATTATATGGAAACCCACTTACTAATTAATAAAGATCCGATTTCCTTTATCAAACTCTAAATTTACTCACGAATTAAACTCTGATGAATCACAGAATTAATAATGTACAACAACCAAGTAAAGTATAAAGCCGGATCAGACTTGATAAGAATTTAGTCTGGTCTGGGTGAGGCGGACCTCCCAAACTTAATAATTTTGGGATGGGTCATTTCAATCTTTCCCAAGGTTAAGCTCGATTGTTCCCCTCTGCACATTAATTACTGCACCAGCTGAGGCTAAAAACAATCTACCAAGGAGTACTGGATCTTGTGTTTTTTCATCCCTATCTAGCACCACGAAGTCTGTGGTAACTTCTGTGTTGCCAATCTTAATTGGCAGGTCCTCCAGCAAACCATATGACAATTGAGTGGACCTATCAGCTAGGATTAAATAGAGCTTACAAGATTTGTAGTTGTTAAATCCTAGCCTACTAGCAAGAGAGAGTGGCATTAGGCTGACTGAAGCTCCAAGATCACAGAGATATTTGCTGAAGGTTAAACGACCCAATGAGCATGGTAAAGTGAATGTCTCAGGGTCTTGTAGCTTCTCTTGCACTACCCACCTCTGTGTGATGGCACTGCACTCATGTGTCTCTTCTCCCATACTCCCTACTTCCTTAGCTCTCTTCTTAATAGTTTCCTTCAGAAGTTTCTGATAGGAAAGTATATGTGTGAATACATCCAAGATAGGAGTCTTCAACTCAATCTCCTTCATCTGCTTATCAAAAAGACTCTTGTATTTCTCAGTAAGTTTCTTCTTGAACCGTCCAGGGAAGGGTAATTGAGGCTTGTCTGAGGGCAGAGTTGAAGCCTTGCTCTTGTCTTGAGTTTCTAACTATTTTGGGCATTAGAGGTTGTGGTGTTTTGTTTGACTCAACCTAGTGTGTCGAGTGTGGCTTCAGGCGTGTCTTTTTCTACTAAGGGTAGCTTGCTATTACCTTCAGGTCAAGTCTCTTGCTCGGGTGGGTATCTGGAGTTGATTTTTCAGCCCGATTTTTTATCTGATCATCCTCCCCTCCCTGAACCACACTGTCCTCAATGTATGTATCCTTTCTAGCATGTTGAGAAAATTCTTTGTCACTCCTCAAGGTAATAGATTGGGTAGTGTATTCCATGGGATATTGAATAGCCTTTCCTGGTAGTTGTCCATAATTCCTTATAGAGGAGGATGCTTGTTGGCTCTCAAGGTACTTGAGTCTCGGATTCAATGTCTCAAATTTACAATTGAGATCACTGTGTGATGCATCTATCTTTGAGTGTACCTCATCAAACTTCTTCGTCAACTCAGTAGCTATCATAGCCTAACCCTTCAGAAGCTTTTGAGGATGTCCATCACCTCTGGACATTGTTGAGTAGGTTGTAAACTTGTGCTTCATACCCTAGTGGTGCGGTTGGAGTGGGCTGAAAACTCTGATGGTATTGTTGCTTTGGCGCATATGCTTTGGGCTGAACGGGGTGGGGTTTGGGTGGGTAGATTTGGTCTTGGAGATTTGAAATGTTGGTATTTTGTTAGGACAGGCTCGGATGCTGCTGATAATTGTTGTATTGCTTGTAACCCCCTCCTTGATTCTGCACAAAACTAACCTCTTCAAACTGATCATCCACGTCCTCTAGAACCTACTCGTCTTTACTCACTAAATGCACTTGTTTCTGGTAAACCATAAACAACTTGTCCAACTTGTCATTCATAGCTCTGAATTCCTTTATGTTCACAAGATCTGAATCCACGGCATCTCTCACACTTCTGTCAAAGTCTTTGTCATATTGTTCATCGAATTGGGTAAAGTTCTCCACTAATTCCCATCCTTCATCAACATCTTTGTTTAGGAAGTTGTCCTGGCTGGCTGTATTCAACATCCTACGGATGTTTGGCAGAAAACCACGGTAGAGATTGCTCAGCAGTGATTGAGGTTAAAAGTTGTAGTGAGGACATTAAGTTTAGTATGATTTGTACCGCTCCCACGCTTCTAAGCTTTGTTGGAATTCTCATTGCAGAGCTTTGTTGTTCTGGCATTAGAGAAAAACTTGGCGAGAAATGTAGTTTTGCAAGCGTCCCATGAAGTAATAGACGCCTGAGGTTAGTGTTTCTCCCAGACATGCGCTTTGTCCCCAAGAGAGAATGGGAACAACCTCAGCTTAAAAACATCCTCACTAACTCTATTGATCTTAGTCATGTTATAGAGCCTTTCAAACTCATCTTGATGGTCAAGAGGATCCTCCATAGGCAGTCAGTGAAAATTTTGGTTTTGGATCATGTTGATGAGATTGCTCTTGATCTTAAACTTGTTGTTCTGAATGGTGGGAGGAACAATCCCATGTCGTTGAGTGTGCTACTAGGTGTGTCACCTACCCCGATTGGTCTGGGCCTCTTAGTGGAAGTTTCTAAATCTTGCAGCACATTTGTGTTTGATTCGTTATGGGATACCATGTCTACTGATTGTTCTTGTTCACCAGTGTGGATGGTTATTCTGCCTTCTCAACTTGCGTGGAAGTCTGTTAATATTGTCGAGAGGAAGGAGAAGATTCTGGCTGCCTTGAGAGCGTGTCTGCATACAGCAGGGAGTTCAACCCGAGTTGTAAGTTCAACCTAAAACAGAATGGCAAAGGGAAACCATGGTTAAAAATGAACTAAAAAGCACTTGATCTTAGAAAGTCTAAAATCCTAAATGTAGCTAACAAACACCCTGTTGGCAACAACGCCAATTTGAGAACATGATTTTATTGTAGTTGTCAAATCCTATTACACTAAGATGTCGATGTAGTATAGTAGGTGTCAATCCAAGTGAGAGTGTAACTAGCAATCAGAATATGATAGACTACTCTAATTCAAGCCAAATCGAATCAATGGTTTGTTATCTATCAACCTAAATGATGAAACAACAAGAAACAAAAATAACAAACAAATAAGCAAAAGATGAACCTAAATGAGAAATTCAAAAGTAACGGAACAATGGAAACTAAGTGTCGTGAAAATTGAAGACAAGTGCAGTGAGAACAACTAAGCAATGGATGCGAAAAAGGGTTTCTTAAGAGACAGAGTTCATGGACCAGCGTCTCACCTAAAGTCACTAAATCGCTTAACAAACTCAAAGAGAGCTGATCTTTAGGCAATAAACTTATAACTATTGAGTCCGTTCTCGTGGCAAACAATCTTAGTAAAGATATCAACGGACCTTATCATCATAAGCGTATAACAGCCTAACTATCGTGAAGCAACAATTTAAACGAGCCTAATAAACACCTTAGACAATTAATCTCTTAAGCTAAGGATCTAAATTTCTGAGATGGTTGGATCAGATAATTCAACACACCTATAGGGAGCTAAAAGTCTAAGATCATGTTTCAATTGATTAGAAAGGAATAAGCATTAACAACACTGAAACAAAAAAGATCTATATTATTCTATTCTTAAGCGACTTAGAAAACTATAAGATCCACGCTGGTCTAGTCCGTTCCCTTACGAACCCTTAGTTAACTACTCAGAAATTATGGGTGAAACAATCAAAATGGATGACATGATCATAAAATTCAAAAAGTAAACGTAAATGAAAACAAAATGCAATTTGAATTTAAAAGATCATAAAACGAAAGTGGAATTCTTGTTCTGGAATTAAAATAACAAAAAGCTCAAAAGGATCCTGAAGCAGTGGTAAAACTTATATCCCCGTTTTCGTGACACAAAAGGGTATTTATACTCATCCCTTGTTAAACATAAAAAATAGAAACAAAAAACTAAGTAGGATAGTTTACCCAAATTTGTGGGTTGAGTCAAGTAATTGGGCCGTTAAAGGTGGAGTTGACTCAGCCCATCAGGTCCAATGACTTCATGTTATGATTCGGGCCATTACGCCATGCTAAGCCAGTCGTGGCTAGGTTTTCTAGGTTAGTGGTAATATTATGTAGATAAAATATTAAAATTAGGGACTCAACTTCCAATGAAATTAGTGCATAACAGAGTTTGGTTTGGTGGAAAGTCACGATATAGCGGAGAGAAAGTGGATAAGTTTTTCTCTTCTACTAGTAAAATGGCCTTTTATAGTTAAATTAAAAAAGTTTAAACCAATTGGTTTACTTTCATAGTAGACTTTAGGTGAAGTTTCGTAATGAGCATAACGGCCCTATTGTTCCGATGGAGAGAAGAACCTATGATTAGCTTTTCAGGAAATTTCCAAACGAACAATTTCAACGAACTTTTTGAAGAAGGTTCAGTTACTATAACTCCCCAGGAATTTCAATTGCGCTTATATTTTACTATGAAAGTAGACTTATCTTGAAGTCTACTTTCATAATAGACTTTACTTGATGTCTACATTAAAAGTAGACTTCACAATACGTCTACTTTGAAAGTAGACTTCAAATAATGTCTACTTTGGAAGTAGACTTCTAGCAAAGTCTACTCCATACCCTAAACCCTAAACCCTAATTTTTTGATATTTGTTGGTCTTATTTCACCAGGTTTTTGTGATATTTTATTTCTTACACTTCATAATTATCTATCTTAAGGTTATGTAACCAAAAGTTTAATCATATAATAATTATTTATTTTTAAAAATTTTAAATTATAATTAATGTTAAGAAGTAGACTTCTCTTGAAGTCTACTTTCATTGTTAAGGAGTAGACTTCACATAAAGTCTCCAACGTACAGACTTCACATGATGTTTGCTTTGAAAGTAGACTTCACATTGAAGTCTACTCTATGCCCTAAACCCTAAACCCTAAAATACAAATCGAATAAATTCTATTTAATATGCCAAGATCAAAATAAAAACTTATATCAAAGATTAAACATTCTTAATCCACTCAACATTTAGCTGTAATGTTTAAATTTTATATTTCAAAAATATGAAATTACAAATCTATATGGATTACACACATATCTTGTTAAAAGTCAAAACCCTAAACTCATAGTTTGTTTGTGAACTATGTGATTTGATCTTTGTTAGTTTAATTTCACCAATTTTTTGTGATATTTTATTTTTTACACTTCATAATTGTTTATCTTAAGGTTATGTAAACAAAAGTTTACTCATATAATGATTATTTATATTTTTAATTTTTTAAATGAATATAATTAAGGATTAGACTTTATTTGAAGTCTGTATTTAAAGTAGACTTCCAGAGAAGTTACTTTTTAACCAGAAAGGTATATACGTAATTGCGTTCCAGTTTTTTTTGTTTGGTCATAGAGGACAAAATAATAAATTCACTACCTTGATGAGTTAGTTTTGAAATAGAATTCAAAAGAGGTTAGTTTTTGTATTTGAAATCAATATTTAGGTTATTTTTGCAAATCCTCCAATTATTAAATAACTTTAAATTGTACACTCAATTATTCAATTCCCATGGAAGAATATTGTGCACCATTGATATCGAAGAGAAAAGGCTCAGTTCAGCGGGATTATCGACACATAAACAAATCTCCAATACATGAAAAAATGCCTAATTCCAGCCTGTTGAGCTTGAAATTTCCGAGTCATCACTGTTGTTTCTCTCTTGAACACATAATATACTTCACTTGAAGAAAACCCTTCAAAAAAAATTTGATCTGTTTATGGGAATGCTCATGTTTGGTAATGAGGGGATACAAGACAGTGCTAGCCGGAGACTTGCTTTACAGAAGAATCACTCCTGGAAAGAATATATATGGATGATGCACAAGATAAGATTGCACGTGATTTAACATCTATTTTTGAATACACCTTTTAATCAACAAAGAGTTCAATTTTTCTATTTTTTTGACAACATTAAAAATCACACACATATTAACCATCCTAGAATCAACCACGCTCTGATACCAACTTGTAACACCCTAAACCCGCAAGTTCATGTCCAACACATTTTTAGTAAAGCCTTGGGCGGACCTTACACTTAACAATTTCAAGTTCCATATTTTACTAAGTCAAAATTCGATTTTTAATGAGATGTGACAAGCCCAAACATTCCTAAATAAAAACGGTTCCATTTTTATTCAAACTAAAATCAATGTTCAAACATAAACTCAAACTTAAACGATAACTTAACGAAATCCAAATCGGTTCTAGCATCAAGTTCAATTTTAAATAACATAAAGAAAACCCCAAATTTTCATTCCTAAATCCATCTCCTCTCCTTCCGCCTTGGTCTCGCATCTACTAGCCACTTTCACCATCCTTGGCCAACTCATTACCTACAATCATGTAGATTGAATAAGCAAACGAATTTGCTTAGTGGTTCTGTCATTCNTATAAGCAAACGAATTTGCTTAATGGTTCGGTCATTCCGTCCCACTAGGCTATAACCAGAACAAGCATTCAATAACAAATTAAATAAACCAAAGAACAATCACGATCTAGGTTAACACATCGATTAACTTAACTACCCAGATTACTTCCGGATCAGCTAATTAACCTTTCCATTCAATTCATCATTCATATCAATCACCGAACCCTAATTGAGTGACACATTTCAACACAAGATAAATCACGTGATTTAGAGGAATTTCAGGTGCATTAATGGTGTGCAATTGCAAATGATATAGAACGTAGAGTCTCAATTTCTCATGTTTATGTTGCTTCCATGGATTGTAATGTATCTATATCATTGGAACCCTAAACCAAACTCTGTTATGCACTAATCTAATGAAAGTTTGTTTACTTGGAGAACGAAAAAAAAAAGAGAATATTATCGCCGGCTTAGGACGCGGTTCCACCTTGATTTGGATTCACACTCGTTGCTTTTGGTCGTCTTAACTTTATTGACTTTAATTAGAGAGAGATGAGCACGCAATGATGCATATGAGACCACCAAACTCTTGCACGATAATTATTTATGCACCCATAATGTTCAGAGTACCATATCTATCTATATAATATTACTTTGTACTATATAGTCTAACAATATATATATATACTAGATATGGACCTGTGCGATGTACGAATTTGTTTTTATTAAATTGCTTAATATATCCAACTTAATAATAAGATCCCACACGTGATAATCTCTTTAGTTACTAATTTTTGAAATCCAACCTAATATAATAAGTTATAATAAGAATCTCGTGGATTACTAACTTTTGAAATCCAACTGTGTATAATATGATACTCTAGAGTCTTGGATGGTTGAATTCGAAACGTGGAAGAATCCATTTAGTACTAATTTCTGAAGTCCTGTTTTATTTAATATGATAAGATTTTAAGCTAATAATCTCTTATATAATAAAAGCATAACATTAACTTAAATACCGTGTTATATTGTCTTTTTGGACTAGATTGTATTGTTACTAGGAAATATTATCACATACTATTTGTTACACAATTATATTCTGATAAGATTATATAACTAATTAATTAATTATTATTATCTAGATTAAATATTATTAATTAATTAATTATAAATCTTACGAGATTATCATAACTATATCTTTGTCCTAATCGATATTTATTAAAAACAATCCTCCTAATCCTAATAAGAAACTAATAAACAACATCTATTTAAGACCCAACCCACCTAGGACAATTATCA
>OVBA01000813.1:0-54953 GCA_900406435.1 Lepidium aucheri
CATTGATGTTGAATTTCATCTTGAGATCTGGACCAAGATTTAGCTCAATCACCCCATTCCTGACATCAATTAGCGCACCTGTTGTGGCTAGGAAAAGTCTTCCAAACAACAGAGGGTCTTTAGGCTCTTCTTCCATTTCCAGAACGACAAAGTCTGTAGGTATCTCAACTCTTCCCACCTTCACAAGAAGGTCTTCCAAAATGCCATGCGGAATTCTCACTGACCTATCTGCTAGAACCAACGAGATCTTGCAAGGTTTGTAGTCGACAAAACCTAATCTTGTTGCAACTGAAAGAGGCATAAAGCTGATTGAGGTGCCAAGATCACAGAGACACTTGCTGAATGACAGAAGTCCAAGCGAGCAAGGAATTGTGAAGGTTCCAGGATCACCAACCTTTTTCGGCACTACCTTTCCCTCGATTTCTTGAGTCCTCTCCTTAACCGCTTCTTTCAGAAATTTTTGGTAAGGAGGTATCAGTATGAATGCATCTAATACAGGAATCTTCACCTCGATGTCCTTCATCTGCTCGTCAAAAAGGGCTTTATACTTCTCTGTCAAATCCTTCTTGAACCTTTGAGGGAAAGGCAGTTGGGGTTTGTAAGGTGGTGGAACAAAAGGTTTGCTCTTCTGTTGAACTGCTGCAGGTTGTTGTGTATCTAATACACTGGGTTTTGGTTCAACATGATCCAACGTATCTGACTTAGCTTCAGGCGTGGAATCTTCCGCAGACTGTGGCTTAGAAGCAGCACCAGCTCGAGTGCCCTGTTTGAGTGTCTTGTATGCAGTGGAAGTTGTTGTCTGACCAGTGATGAGAGAATCTTCCCCTCCTGAACCTTACTGTCCTCAGTACCCTTGGAATCCTCTGCTCGAATTAGCAGCTCACGTCCACTTCTCATAGTAATAGCATTGGTCTGATACTCTTTAGGATTAGGAACTGCTTTCCCTGGAAGTTGCCCAGTTGTCTTCACAGAAGAAGATGATGCTTGCTGACTCTCCACATATTTAAGTCTTGCGTTCAGTGTCTCAAACTTGCAGTTGAGATCATTATGAGAGGCGTCAATCTTGGAATGTACCTCGGTAAACTTCTGGTTGATTTCAGTAGCTGACGCTTTCTGCCCTTTAAGTATCTCTTGTAGCAAAGTCAGAACCTCAGGTGGTTGTTGTGCAGTTGCGGGAGCTTGCGCTTCATACCCAGGAGGCACGGTCGGAGTTTGCTGGTAACTCTGGTGATATGGCTGCTTAGGGGCAAAAGGTTTGGAGTGAATATAATGGGGTTTAGGTGGGTAGACCTGGTCTTGGGGATTCGCTACGTTGGTACTTCGATAGGAGAGATTGGGGTGTTGCTTGTAGTTGTTGTACTGCTTATAACCACCACCTTGATTCTGTAGATAACTAATCTCCGCAACCTGATCATCCTCCTCGTCTTGAACATGTTCATCACTACTCATAAAGTGAACATGTTTCTGTTGCACCAGCAGCAGCTTATCAATTTTCTCGTTCAACGTCTTTAGCTCCTTTCTACAGATTCTGTCTGTATCAACTGTACCACGGATGGTCCTATTGTAGTCCTCATTATACTGCCCATCTGCCTGTGCTATATTCTCAACTAACTCCCAACCNTTGCCATTGCTAGCAGTATCCAGCAGCCTTCGGATGTTAGGATGAACACCTCTGTAAAGGTTGCTAAGCAACATTTATGGAGTGTAACCATGATGGGGGCACTGGGTTTGATAAGTTTTGTACCGCTCCCATGCTTCAGCAAATGTTTCATGGTTTTGCTGTGTGAAGCTCGATATAGCACTCCTTAGTTTTGCTGTACGAGAGTTCGAGAAGAAATTGCTCAGGAAAGCAATTTTACAGTCAGTCCAAGACGTAATGGACCCTTGTGGTAAATGCTTCTCCTAAATGCGGGCCTTATCTCCGAGTGAGAATGGAAACAGCCTAAGTTTAAATGCATCCTCACTGACACCATTAAGCCTTTGCAGACCACAAATGCGCTCGAACTCGTCCAAGTGATCAAGAGGGTCTTCAAAGGGTAGTCCATGAAATTGCCTCTACTGGATCATGGAGATGAGACTGCTCTTGATCTCGAAGTTGTTGTTCGAAATAGCTAGAGGCACGATTCCATGTCCCAGGGTATGAGTGCTAGGTGCATCTCCAGCTCCGATTGTTCGAGGTCTCCTCTGTCGAGGTCCATCCACAGGAGGTGCGTCAGAATGCTCAGGTGGAATTTGGTGTGTTTGCAAGTTTGCTGGTTGATTCATTTCAGCTGGATCTTCTGGTGCAGTTTCTAGTTGGTGTTTCTTTGCTCTCAACTCGCGTGGAAGTTGGTCAATAGTGTCCAGAGGTTGGAGTAGATTACGACTCCCCTATGAACGTGTCTGCATACAATACGTGAATCAACTCAAACAGGAGGTTGTAGCAGACTCACTGAATGTTGAATCACCTGAAACAGAGACAAAAGACAAGATCACAGGTGAGTAAGTAACAGGAAATAAAAAGAACTTGAGCTTAGAAAGTTAACAATCTTAAATGTAACTAGCATAAACCCATTTGGCAACGGCGCCAATTTGATAACAAATTTTTCTGGTGTTTTTCAAATCCTATTACACTAGTGTGTCGGTGTAGTATAATAGGTTTCAATCCAACTGGGAATGTAGTTAACACTCAGAATACAGTAAACTATTCTAATTCAAGCCAATAAAATTTTGGTTTGTCTAACAACCTAGATCGCACTCAAAAGTAAAAATGAACAAATCAATTAGCAATAACAAAGAAATTAAAACAAAGTATTAAGCAACAATGTAAAGAGTGGATTTAACACAAGATAAGAAAACAGGTTCCTGAGGGGTGAGCTTCACGGATCAGCGTGACTCTTAAACCAACTAGGCGCTTGACAACACGAAGTAAAGCTAATCTCTAGGCAGCGAGAACGATAACAATAAATCCACTCTCGTGGTAAACAAACTCGAGTTGACTACTAATAGACCCTATTCTCATAAGCGTTTTATAATCTACCCAGCATGAATGATCAACCCGCTTAAAGCCAATTCACACCTCGGACAATTGATCCCTCAAGCCGAGTGTGTAAATCCCTGAAGTGGTTCAGTCAGACGCTCTATCAAACACCGATCAGATGCTAGAGCGTCTCAGAACAAGCTCCAGTTGATCAGAATAGAGCTATTAATTAACGCACCAAAACAGAAGAGATCCTAACAATTCTAATCTCAAGCACCTAGAAAACCTAAGATTCACGCTGATCTAACTCATCCCTCAAGAGCCCTAGGTAACTACTCGGAATTCATCAAATTAGGGCTAAACATGAAATCAAATTTTTGCCAACATAAATCTAACACTCGAATGACAATTAAAATCAACACTGGACGTAAAACTGAATTGCATAAAAATGTAAAACTCCAATCAGATTTTGTTCTGGAATTACAAAAGAGCTAATGTTTGCTCACTCAAAAACAACAAAAAACTCACTCCGAAAATAGAAAACTGGATAGATCCCCAAAAGTTATCCTCACTCAAGGTATATAGATAATTCAGCACAACAACAATAAAATTCGGCCCAGTAAGAAAGAGCCCATCTTCAGTGGATCTTGAAGTCAAACTCGATCCAGACGCTGATCAGGTCCATGATCAGAAACCTTGTGTCTCACAATACAAAACACTCGAACCCATTTTGAGCTTAGTAACTCGATATGTTCTTGCACTTCAACTGTTGTCTCCCAGCTCCAATCACACTTCGATTCCACGTGCAGCTCTCCTCCATTTCGAGTCTATCGCCACACCCCTATTTGTACTCGAGTCTAGGGTGAAGCTCCACTTCAGTAGTTGCGTCCAAGCTCATCATCCGGTCCCAATGCATCCACAGCTTCCAGAGTGCTCAAAGTGTGCTCTACGAGTACCTATAACTCTTGTATGCAACATGTAAGCAATTCTACGCAATGCATGAAATCTAAAAGACATCTAAAATGGCGCAAACACTGTGAATACAAATATAAAATGTGCAAAACAATACCTCTAACACGCACTAAAATACACATATATCAATTGTCTCCTCCTTCCTTATTTGTCTCCAGAAAACCCTACAAGACCTCCCTTTAAATTAAAATCCTCTCACCGCAAAATCCTTATTCACTCTCAAGTTCTCTAAAACAGAAACACTCTCCTTTTTGCACCGGAAACTTGACCAGAGAAGATGGAAACAAGATTTCTAGTTCGAGGAAGTTAAGCGAGTTCAGTTTTCCGGAAGCAAGAAACCCTCTTCTCAAACCCTCAATATGTCTTCAAATGATAAGAGAAAGAGCAAGGAGCTCCGCAGAAAATTCATACAAGATGCGCAAAGGAGTGGAAGGAAAGAGGTAGAGGACGAGATGGTTAATCAGAAGAAGAAGGAAGCCCCGGTCAATAAGACGGCACGAAAATCAGTTGGCAATAGATGGATTGGAGGTTTGTGCAGCCTCAGCGAGGAGAAGGGAGCTCTGCGCAAAACAAGAGGAAAGGAAAAAAGATTGCCTCGCCGTCTACAAGCGAGGACAGTAACTTTGACAGCAGCGATGATGGGCAGGCCTCACCTATGGATATCGAGTATGAGTGCGAGGGGAAAAGGACGACGAGATCTACAACTAGCAGGAGAGAGAAGACAACTGGATACAGGGAAGACATAGAAATGCTGAAGCGGAGTGGTTACTCAGAAGAAGAGGCGAGGGTCGCCTACGAGGAGGATCAAGCTGAGAAGTGAGGGAAAGTTATGAGGAAGGCTAATAACTTTGACCAAGCATACAAAGCCCTCAAGATGATGGGGATCAAGGTGACGTACTATCCACACATTGGGACCATGAATTGACTGAGCATCACCAAAGATGTGGATAGGATCTTCAACTCGCTAGGGATTATGACCTTAATGTACAGTATAGCAAGTTCTTACATCGAGGAGACCTTACAGTTTTTGGCAACCGTGGATCTCAGAGTATATTTAAACAAGGTACCCAACATGATGGAGAAGAATTGAGCCGGTTACATAATACTTCATGGTTTATGAAAAACTCTACAATGTGACGTTAAAGCAAATGGATGTAATCTTCGACTTCTGATTCAAAGACTCAGAGTACCCGGATTTAGGGGAAGAGGAGATCGACGAGGTCTGTAACATACTGTCAGGTTGCGGGCAATACGACTCATTAAGGAGCAAGGGGAACTGGATTAGGAACCCCGCCATCAACTATATGAGGAAAACCATCGCCAACGTGATTTTTGCTAGCCCTTCAACCACGCCACTCAACCTCGGAGAGATGCAGATGATGGTCATGGCAATGAAGGAAATAGTGGAAACTACTCCAAGCGGTATGCATATCGAAGGGGATGAAGGAAATTCTAGTATTTTGTTTGTCTTGGCTAAGCATTTTCTAACGTATCGCAAGCGGGCACTAACACGCGGAAATATGAACCGGTAAAGCCAAGCACATCTACATCGATGGTGTGATAGCCCGTATGTGAGGAAGATCAGAAGTACCCCCAACGAAGGACTTGCCTCAACCCATCTATCGCGAGGAAAGGCCGGTGCAGAATAAAGACTTATCCCTTTCCACATCAAGGATCATACACGGAGCAACAACTCAGATGAAAACCATGTGGACAAGACATAAAGCATTCCTCGTAGTTCAAGCTCACACAAGGACTCTGAGGGAAGCTTCACAGACCAACTGGTTGACCGAATTAGGTCGGTTTGACCATTAAGGTTATGAGAATGACCCTATAAATACCCCTCTAATGACTCTTATGTCATCATCTGCTGTTTTAGTCGAAAAAACTTTATCTTTATGTCATTTTCATTTTAAGCTTTACTCTAAGGTTTGTTTACATTCTAATTGGTGATTATGGAATGAATTAGTTGATGATTGCCTGCTTTACTTCTTTATTTTTGCATCTTAGTTTTTCTTCTTTGATTATGTTATCGGTATCTACCCTATTCCTCATCCCTCTCAAAATGAAGAGCGAGTAGATCCATCTGAATCTCGAGTATAGAGAGATCGGAGGTGAAATCAATGATTCCTTCGCCTAGCTAGCCGATCGATAACGCAAATCTCTTCTAGTAAGGCTGAGCTTAAGGCCTATCTCTTCGTGATCAGCTGAGATCTGAATTGGATCATGACCAAAAGCTAGCGCTAACGGAGATAAAAGCTCAGATCCTTACTAGAGACGGTTTGATATGCCAAAGAGATATCTAGTATACGGATCAACCATTAGACAAAATTGGGCCAAGCTTTATGCATCCGGATCGATGAGGTCGTAGTGAGAGCCGAATGGATCAGCCGGTTCGGATCGAGATCTCATCCGCGATAGCGAGTTGATCCACCGGTTTCCTAGTCTAGAGATCGCTCAAGAAATCTGGTGAGGGAGATCGCCGAGTTCCTCACCGATCAACCTCCCAATCCTTTAGATACTCCTTTTTCATTTGCTTGAAACCCTATTTTGAATAGCACTCTGTTTTATAGTCAGTTCTCTGTTTTATTGTTCATTGTTCTAATTTAGTTTTGTCTTGTAGCTTATTTTGTCCTTTATGCTCATTTGGTGGCTTAGTGTATTTATGATCTAGCATTGTGACAGAATGTTTAGATTTGCTTGAACTAGGATATGGTCATAGATAGATTGCTAGTAAACCTTTCCGAGCATTGGTTCGACACATTTTACCCTTACTTACCTCACTCAATGATTTGATAAGAGAAGCCGCGAAAACATCTTTTATCATAAATTCCCCCAACATTCAGTTGTCATGTACCACATCTCTAAAGCCCTACTTTGTTATTAGACGCTTATCAAACTGAAATAATTTACGTCCTCTTTCCTATGATCTTTTCATTTGTATAATGGCAGATTTATGATCAGATTTCCGAAAGGGAAGAAACTCTATTTATGAGGCCAGATACATCGCTAACCACTAGAAATTTGACATTACTCTTTCTAAACAACACTCAACCATAGAGTTTCGACGTTTATAACACAGGAGCATCTATTACCCTTATGAGGTAATTCCGCCATATTTCAGCCTAATTATCAAAAAGTCTATTCATCTCGTACACACCTCCCTTCTTCTCATTGTTACTCACTATTTCATTAAAATCGCCACACATGATCTAAAGTCTAGTCCTATTTATTGATATTCTTCCCAAAGTATGTGTTGTAAACTTCAAATTGGATGACCATAAAGAAAGGAAAAGTAAAGAGAACTCTTTATATTATTGATAGCTATAAAGCAATCAAAGAAATATTCATCATTACAAAGAAATTCAATAGAAACAGAACTAGACCATAACAAATCCAGATCACTGCCTATGCCATAAGGCGATATACAAAGAACATTAACATAACCTAATGTAGCAGCTATTTAATTAACCACAATATTTGTGTTTTAAGTTTTGGTAAAAAGAGTAAGTCCGGAACATACTTTTGGGTAATGCTCTCGTCGAACCACCATGGACCCTTTAATACCCCTATAGTTCTAAAATGTTATGTTCATCCCAACCCCGGTGGCTTATGGCCCACCGAACTTTCACCTGGGTTGGGGTTGTGTTCCGCACTCATGCGTTCTTCAGTATCACAACAGTGTCATCATAGTAATTGCGTACTTGAACAGTATCTGAGAGACGGTAGTAAAATTTCATCATAGTGTAACCAACATCATGATAGGCCATGTTTCGATGAACAGTATCGCCTAAGCAATACATCTTAGGCTTTGCGGATGCACACAAGGGCGAGTCTTCATTAGCCTTACGCTTACGAGGCATAGTGTGATCATTACCAAAAGAACAATCAGAGGTTTGCACATTATCCATCGGTTTGGGACCACCGGGATTGTTACCAAAATCATGAGAGCCATCTCATGGTCCTTCATCATCATCATCATCGTTAGCAAATTTTTATCATCAGACGGGTGAGGGAGAGGGAGATCCGCCAGTGGAGCACATTTGGACACATTGTGTGATAACATACCATACTTAGTAGAAAAGAAACGTAACTTTTCATACCTAAATTTCAAAAGTGCAGATTCTTCACCAAACTTGAAGAGACGCTGAAATTGAAGAGGATGTGTGATGTTCCAAAGAAACTTAATGCACACATAATCCTTCATAGTCGATCACTCACTTCCAAAATTAGTTTAAGTTTTCCAACACATGTCCAATATGTGTAGCCATCTGTAGTGTGAGATAATGTAAGGGTATTCTAGTAATTTTCACCTGGAAAGACAGAACATCAAAATGATTCAGAACTCGTTGAAACCCACTTAAGATATGTCACCATCCATTTGTTAAAGGACCAAGGACCCTTTCTCACCACCACATTAAAACTCCCCTCAAAGGGAAACAAAAACTAAATCTTCTGACCATCCAAAAGTCGGGTTGTAACATCATCTCTTTCAGCCCAGACTTGCGGAAGAGAACTCTTCGTGGCTTGTAGATTTTGTTTTAGGGGATTAACTGGACACACCACCAGATATAATTGGGCTTCTTTGACTAAAGCATCACACAATCCCGCCGGTAAATCACTCATCATTTCTCAGACCAAGAGAAATCTCTTGTAGAGCCTTGCAAATATTGTCAGACATTGTAATCAGACAAGGAATTTGTAGAATTAAAAAAGCAATCAAATTGGTTAAGGGATTTGAAAGAGGAGAACAAGAATTATATAGAAGAGAAATCGTGACGGTTGCAATATAATCGCTTCACGAAACTATCCTCAGGTAGAAACTGCCAGCAAGGTCTGTGTAGTAGCCATCGATGGTTGAAAAAAACTCAGAAAGGCATTTTATAGAGAAAGCAGAGAGAATTCTCTCTCATCCTTGGCTTGCTATAATCCCTATTTTTATCTCATGTTTGAATAAATGTTGGTACTTATTACAGTCCTATTTACTATTTTTTATATATTTATTTTCCTTTTTCTGAAGATAATAAATAGTACAACAAAGACAGAATTCGTATTTTCATTACCAAAAAATAGATTTGTAAGTCCAACATAAAGACGAGACAACCATGGAAATGCAAATACTAATTGCTTCATTTTTAATCATTCACTCGCCTCTTCAATAATATTCTTAAATCATTCTCCTTTATTTTAATATTATTTTAACTTTGTCTTCTTATTCAATTTCCAGTGCAACTTTAACTCAAAAAAATATTTTTTTTATGAGTTTGTGATTTGATTTTGTGTTTCATGGACAGTGAAAGCTTAGACATGCATCTTGGTTGAAATGGGTGAAAGAGCTTCGGTCATGGTTCTTTTGTCTGACATTTGCTTTTCTTCTCGAGAGGTGAAAGGTGAACAATGTGAACAACTTGGTGGTTGGTAAGTATGTGGGTTGTAATATGGTGTGTTTGGGGTGCAGCCACCATTTTGGCAGCCATAACTATAGCCAGGAATCGTCACTCCTGGAATAGTAAAACTAGGAATTTGTGCACCTGGAACTACTATTGGAGGGATTGTTGTCTCCGGTATAACTATACTAGGTCCACCACTAGAACCATGTCCAACACCGATACCAATCCCTTTGCCTGAACCACCACTACCTTGTCCAATGCCTTGGCCAAATCCGCCACCTGAAGGTGCACTGCCAGGACCACAATTGGGTTGGCCAGACCCGGATCCTATTCCTTCTCCAATGCCTGAACCACCACCAGAACCAATTCCTTCGCCAAAGCCACTACCTCCACTAGAGCCATATCCTTCTCCAAAGCCACTGTCTCCACTGCCATAACCAACGTCATATCCAAAACCTGAGCCACTTTCATAGCCTCTACGTACACCATAACCCATAGGCTTAACTGTGTGGGTAGGATCTTTTGGTTCATTCACCACAGTCTCCAGTTTGTGGACAGATTCATTGGTCATGATCTGCACTTTATGATCAGGCTTGACTTTGTGCTCTGGGTGTTCTATGTCACCCAACAGAGACTCCAAACTATGGTCATGCTTCACTTTTTGCTCAGGATATTCTGATTTAGCCGACATGGACTGTAGTTGGTCATGCTTGACTTTGTGTTCCGCATTGTTTGATTCACTTGACATGGAATACAGTTTATAGTCAGACTTATGTTTGTGCTCAGGATGTCCTGTTTCACCTGACATGGAATGCGATTTGTAGTCAGGATTGAGTTTGTGATCAGGGGCTGGTTCTCTCGCCATAGTTTGGAGTTTGTGGATAAGTTCACTCATGAACAGCGCTTTATGATCAAGCTTGATGTTGTCTTCAAGATATTGTGGTTCACCCGCCAAAGATTGCAGTTTTTGATCAGGCTTGATTTTATGTTCAGGTTCATCCAAGTGCCAAAAAGTCTGCAATTTATGATTAGGCTTGAATTTGTGGTCAGGTTGTACTTGTACCTCGTCTCGATGTAGCATAATCATCCGAGGATATATTTTATGGTTTATAAGTAGCTTGGTAGACTCCAACTTTGGGAGATCCTTAAGATTCCTACGTGCGAAAGTTGAAGTGAAGAAGCATAGTAAGAGGACGAACCCAAAGCATTTGCCTGGATGTTCATGTGCCATTGTTTCTATGTGATATGTTGATTTTGATATTCATTTAGGATTAAAGGAATCCTTAAGCTTTTATAGGATGAAAGACTTTTACATAAGAAAAGACACATCATGCAAGATGTGTTGCTCAAAATGTGCATGTATAACAAATACACAAACATAGCATGACAGATGAAAGAAAGAGACTTTTTTCGATGACACAAATCGTATGTTTAGCAACTTCAACTCTTAAAAGTTCCAAAAAAAACATTTTTACAATTATTTGGCAACAAGAAACTGCACCCACATAATCTTGGAAGACCATGTTATTTATTTTTATTTTTATTATTTTTTTTTTTTATAAAAAAAAAGCTAAGCTGAGATCTGCTGATCATACGGATTGCACTTCCGATCGCACAACCCCATAGAATCCTCATTGACCACTTATCACATTTTATGGTAAACGAAGAACGGAGTAAAACGAAAGGGCTAATTTGTAAAGATTCAAACAAGGAGTCAAATTTAAATTAGACGAAAACTATAGAGGATGATTACTCCACAATAATAATAATAAAACTTGAGGACTAAATCATAAATTTCTTCAATAGCTATAAATTTGTTACACTTATTCATTAGATAAAATATAAAAAATCTATCCTTTGTTTTTTCCTTTTGCAATTTTGGTGGCTTTAGGATTCAAAGTTGTTAAGTGAGTTCCAACTCTACCCATTATCGCTCCTTAAACTGTCAAAATTTCTCTCTTTTTTCTTCTCCTCTCTCGACTTTTACAAGTTTCGATCTTTGTAAAGCAATACCCAATTTTGACTGTCCATTTAAATAACCTTCTCTGTACTGCTTCACCGATTTCTGTAAGCCAACTTTCACATTCTTCGTTTGCTCACATTGCTGATTTGTTGGAAACGTTCTTCATCTATGGCGTAATGCTGTCTCCAAACCAGTTCCTTTTGAAAGATTCCTTCTTTCTTTTATTCTGTATCTCAAGGTTTCACATTTTCTTGCTTTAAGTTTGCGTTTCCCTAATTGCACTATGATTTTTTTTCGGTACCGAGTTAATTAAATCGTTTCTTCGGATTTTGTCTGCTTTCTTCACTATGCCATTGATTTGCCTCTGTTGGCTAACATTACAACTTTCAAAAGATAATAGATTAGCTTGCCTAGAGGTGAATATGCTGCCGTTCATCATTTACTTGGGCAGTTCCATTTATCTACTTAGGTCTCAGAAATTATGCCCATCATGTGTTTGTTCAATACATTTGCGTAACAATTTTTAACCCAAACTATGTTGAAAGTAACAGGATTTGTATTTTGTGCAGCCTCTAATGCATTACATTTTGGCTGTACTGTAGGGAACAATCTTCATTTAGCATTTACCATAACTATTGCTGTATATACTTTACTTCTTCTGTATCAACCGAGCCATCTGCTTGGCATTAGAAGAAGAAATGTCAATCGTTGCTAGCTCTTCGCAGAGTGATCCAGATTCAAGAAGCTTACAAGTGCTTCTCGAAGCGTTCGGTTCTCGTTTTTCTCTGGATGACATAACTGCTGCTTACTGCCAAGCAAGCCAGGATATCGATGTGGCTGGTGACATTCTCTTTGCAATGACAGAAAAGACGCCTCAATGTGACCAAGTCATTACGAAGAGAAAATCCTCAAAACCAACTCATGTCTATGTTCCCAAGGAAGTTCAAGGCCACGAGGTTAGCAAAGCCAAAGTATGGAGGCGGAAAAAAAACTCCATATCAGTTGGTACTGTTACAGGTGTTATTGATAAGGAATATGTTAGAACTAGGCCTTTGTTAAACCCTCCCCGAGAAGCAACTAAACCGATGAAGATAGACTCAAGGGATATTCCAGAAACTGCGATATGGAGTGATAAAATGCCAGAAAGCAACGAAATGCCACAAAGTAACGAGGCAAACCTAAGCAGGGCTCCAACTGATGTCGAGGAATTTATCATAAAGATGCTTGGAGAAGGCTTTCAAGCTAGCGAAGATGTCATCCACCAAGTTCTTGGTATGTATTCTCTAGATTTTTCGTTGATTCTTCTTTACATCTTTTTCTTCTTTAATAGGACTGGCGACCAAAGCTGCTCAGCTTAATCTGCTTTTTTCGGTTGATTTCAGGAATATATGGATATGATGTGAAGAAGGTAAGCGGATGCCTTTAGCTCTGAAAGAATAATATATATTTTGCTTGCTTTCTTTATCTTTCATTTTTAGTTTATATAATATAATCTGCTTTACCTTTTCTTGGTTAAATAATTATGTACTCGTTCATACCTTGAAGCTCACCAAGATGACCACCAACTTATTTATGACCTGTTGCCTTTATTGTTACATCACTCTTTATTTAAGTTAAAAAGATTTTGTTTACAATTATACCCTTGAGCTACTTGGACGGTTCCTTTATCATATGTCTTGGTAGTAATACTGACTCAAGATTGAGATAAAGTTGACTTTTCATACCTACTGTCTCCTCTGGATTGTTAGTGGTATCTCTGTACTTCTTGACATATATAGCTTTTGTGAGTAGTTTATACATCCTGCCCTTGCTGCAATTTCTTCTGGCATCCACACTATAATTTTTATTATATTGCAGAGTACAGAGAAATTGCTTGACTTGTCTGATACCAAGAAGTTTGCTGATGTTGGAATTTCCAATGAATTTGTGAGCTTTTGTTATGACTTTCAGTTTGGTCTTTGTTACAGAATAATGTTTTCTTCTAAATTTGACTTTGCTATTATGTTTTCCGACTTCATAAAGATTGATCCTCAAAGACTGGGATCTACATCTTGCGACCAACTGGAACTGCAAGAGTTTTCTCCGAGGTACGTTTCTTATAAAATACCTTTTCTTGGCAATCCATTTGAATTTTTTTGTTTTCTCTTCAAATTGCTTTTTGAGATGATGCAGTGATGGAGCAAGAACCTTAACAAGCTCACAGAAAGGAGGCAATGCGAAGACTGGACTTGGAAAGGAAATTTTAGAAGCTTTATTCTCAGGTACAGCAAGATATGAGGAAGAGCCAAAATTAACTCGAAAATTTGGAGAAAGGAGAGCAAGACTTGTTGGTCTTCCTGTTTCTAAACCTCTGGAAGATCCTTTTCAAGAGAGAGTAGTTGCGGTGGAAGAATCGTCACATACATCTAAAGATGGTAACAGTGTCGTATTATTTATATGTACGCTGTTTTCAGTTTGTCCTCCTGATTTTCAAGAGTTTTCTCAACTTTCTGTTTTTCTCCTTTGATTAGATGAAGTTGATGAAAATGAATTTAAAGCACATCGTAAAGCAGTACACGAACATTGGAATCAAATGAAAGAATATTACGGAGCTGTAAGTCTTTAAAATAACATGTAATCATTTTGCCCAAACCACTGTTATGTGTTTCCAATGGCTATATGATTGCCATGATTGGTGCTGCATAACTAAAACCTCTTTCACTTTGGCAGGCTGTAGAAGCATTCTCCAAAGGAGAGCCCGAGCGAGCACACAGACTCATGGGGAAGGTACAATTTGGAAAGGAAATTTTGGCTGAATGCGGTCAATGTCTTGCTTGTGTTCTATATAATAACTATTTGATATCTTCTACAATACATAGGGACACTTTTTCGGAGAAAAAGCTCGAGAAGCGGATGACAAATCTATAGCAAAGATGATTGAAGTCAAGTCAGTTACCTTCTCAATCCATTTATTATAGTCTTCATTCGCAAGATGAGTTGGTAAAATACAAAGCCATGCGTACAGGAAAGACGATAATGATTCGACTTTGGAAAAAAACGAGGTAGTTAGAGTAAATGTGAATGAACATGAAGCAAAGGAAGCTCTTCGTTTTCTTAAGCGCCAACTTATATATTTCTCTGGCATTTCATGTAAGGTTCTCTAAATCCCTCTTTCTCTAACTCTTTTTGTTCTAAGGGAAACAAAAAGTATGTCTGATGAGTTTGTATTCTATTTGTGGTATAGCTATCAAGTATCTTAAAGTCATATTGGGTGACAAGGAAAACTCCAAGAGCAAACGACGGGTACTATGTTTACTCATCTACCTTCATTTCCGAAAAGAACTTGAAATGGTTTCTATTTGTTTTGTTTTTTCTTAGTATATTACAAAGCTGCTGGAGGGAGAATCCATTGATTGGATTGAAGAAGATAATGGCCTGATGATGATGATTCGTGTTGACAAGATTGACCCCAAGAAACTGAGTTTTGCCAAGAAGTAAGAACCATTGGTTCAAATGCTTTTGCTTTATCCTGATTATAGTTGACATATCCTGATTTGTTACTGTAACCAAACAAAGAGGCATTTTGCAAAAATATGATTTTTGGTATATCAAGCCATCTAAATTACAATATGCTTATAAAGTTTTTTGAGATAAAATATTCCCATTTTAAAACCATATAAACCAGCCAACCGAAGAAGAAACAAAACTTATAACAGTATGGATCTATCAGTGGGTAAGTCTCTGAACTTCTTCTTCCTGATTGTTATCTAAAGTTTCAAGTAGAAGAGGCGGTGCGTGTTGAGCATTCCCATCATTCTCATCTGAGTCTTGGCAAAACGAGAGAATAATTGTGTCTATGGACATCTCAACCACCGCAAAGAAAAGTGTTGCCACAATATACCCCAAAGCCCAACATGCCTGTGTAGAGAGAGTCACAAACAAACCCATTTCAAGTTCAAAAATCATCTGTCTTCATATTTACAATAGTTAAGAGGAAAGGAAAAAGTATTACCAAAACAGGTAATAGTGGGGATGAGACTTTGTTGTGAGAAGACCGGTACTTGTGCGAATCCAACATCAAGAAGCCAAAGAGAGCACTGAAGAGACTCACACAAAGCTTCCCTAAAAACAATATAACATCTCCTATCACATTAACCTTCCCTATCCTAAGAATGTTGCTTATGATCAGCTCTGTCGCTATTGCAGACGATTTGCAGAAGCTTTTCCCTGTAATAGCAATCTGAAAAGACACCAAGATATTTCACGAAGAGGTTTAAGGACTATGGCTTTTGCTAAACGGGGGAGATTCTCAATTACCATTATGTAGGCATTGCGGTTAACGGATTTAATGGTCCACTCAACGCTTTTAAGACAACCACGTGAAGTGTAATGGCCCATTCTCCAAAACCAGTGATCTGGTAAAGCCCCATTTACTTTTGTTCTACGACGAATTGCTTCAAGAATGAACCGCACAGACTCCACAAAAGAGACAATGAGTGAACCGAGAGCCACAGATCCTAGGTTATAGCGTGCTAGCCGCTTCATTGAGGCAAAAACGGGAAGAAATGGTATCTCTGGCTGCATTTTCCAGCCATGTAACCAAGCAATAGTTAGTAATAATTGAAAGTTTCATAAATGCACTAAAATTGTAGAACTTACTGATGTTTCTCCTTGAGCCCAATAATAGGAAGCAACAGAGCCGGCAATCACTGTCGCAGAAGACGCAATGAAGAACTGTGTGGCCCAATAGCAACCAAATAGGTGGAAGAATATGGCCATGGCGATGTGAGGAGTGTGTCGTATGTTATAACCGCAACAATGGTCACAGTTTACTTTCTTTGCCACAAGATCATATGCGCAGCAATTAGTATTGTTGCAGTTGTTCTGAACAACTTGACCAGAACTGAATAGATATAGAGCCGCAGATATCCAAAACATATAGAATATTGCTAGCATTGCAAACGGTATAGCCGGGAAAATAATAAGTGCTTGAACTTCTCCAATTACTTTAGCAGCTACCTGGATTTCACAAGTATACAACAAATGATCTTCCTAGCACAACCAATCTGCTCATCTAATTACAAAGACATTAATACTCGCCTTGAGAACTGATGTTGCCATGAGAATTCGGCGGATGATGGCAACTGAAGTGAGGATAGCAACAACTGACATAAAAGTCATCAGAATTGCCACTCCGCGAACATGAGTCAGCTCCTGGGAAGAACCAAATGCAAATAAGCTTGGAAAAATTTGGGACAAATGATCTCATAATTTAGTCAACTTACAGCAGCGTAAAGCAGAAAATGTTAACTTACTCGACCATACACATGAAAGTATGGGTCATGCTCACCAATAATAGGTGTTACAGCTTCATTCCCAATCCATCCAGCTACAAAAGATACAAAGTGGAATAAGCATATTGAGTCCATATGACTTGTAACACGGACAGACAGTAATAATTTGATTTCTTAACCGACCTTTCAAGTAATAAAATATAGTCACCGATACTAAAAGCATGTTGAAAAGAACAACAGTTATCCAGGGCATGGCGGCAACAAAATGTCGAATTAGAAGCAACCAGATAATAGATAGAAACAGTGGGACGAGACCTCCACAAACAATCAGTACAGGCCATGACTTCCCAATATCAGCCACATAGCGCTGCGAGAGCACAAACAATTGCTTTGAGCATTCTTCAAAATATCATATCACAAGGAAATGTTAAGAGTAAAGGTTACATGTCAGTAGATAAGAGGATTATTCTCTAACCTTCAGAACTGACGCCCGCGAATTCATTGACCTTCGAATCGATTTGTCTATGATCATGTCCTCTTGAATATTCACACCACCCATCTGCTGCCAGTGACGTAAAGATGAATTTGAAGCACGAGCGATATATTGGCAGCTCCAATGAACTACAGAATTAAACAACAAATCTTGTTATGAAATGGTGACACAAAAAATAACTTGGTGTATATATAATGTACTCTTACCATTCACAGTAGGGAAGATTACAGGGTAACAAGGACCCTGAAGATGAAGAGATGAATTCCTCATTTCTGGCGTAAGGAATTCGAAGTAATCATAAGTCCTGTCGATCCAGTTATCCATCTTGAGACGAATTTCGCCGTCTGGATAATCACAGACCCAGTTGAGAGTATCATCAGATGGTTCAGGGCAATCCAAGAGACAAATAGTTCTAGCATTAGCCAATTTGAGTTCCCCATCTTTCAAACCACTTTCATAAACTTGGTTAGGGTTTAACCAGTATCTAAGCTCAAGTTGAGTAAGGTCACGGTGATGATGCTTGCTACCACATACATTCCCTTCATAGTCCAATCCATATGTGAGTCTGCAAGAACAATTCGTAAAAGACATCACCACTCATTGATTTTGATTAACAGAACACAATTCACGGAACAAGTAGCGCAAATGGATGACGAAGAAAGTTTTAAACTTTTCACAATTAAAGTTTATCCCCCACTTTCAAGGTCTTCACACCAAATACCCAACAAATAGAACTAACTAACAAAAGGTACAAACTTTGGTACAGTAAAAGTTAGAATCAGCCAAGATTAGTAGAAGATGGAGGAAGAATTAAAAACACCATTGGAGGTTTAAGGAGGCCTACCCTTGTGTAAAGAGATTTCGAGGAAAATAAATGGAATCTTACCTTAAGAGGTTACCTTGGTTGAAACCAAAGCTGGAATTAACAATCATTGAAACCCAAAAGGCAATGAAGATGACAAGAAACGTAATATCTCTGCACTTTCTATTGTGCTTAATGATCCCATCATTTGGAGCACTACCATCACTTGAAATATATCTTCCAATCACAGCTCCCAAAGGTCCTCTCATCTTTGCCAAAGCTCTATCTCTCTCTCAAAAAAAAAAAAAAAAGGAATTTCAGTGAGAATACACAGAGAAAAACCTTTACTAAAGAGTGTCTGTCTTTCTCTTTCTCTTTCTCTCTCTCTCTCTATCTGTTCATTGTTCAAGAAGAGTGTGAAAGCAAAGGGAGGGTAGTTATGTCTTTTAGCATAGACGTGTATTTTTATAAAGTAAATGAAAATTAAATGCTTCTGTACTTCTTTTCAATCTATCATCCGTGGAACATGAAGAGGATCGATGTCTGGTTCTCATGGGTTTGATATTTTTGACCATTTTTTTAAAGGTTCCTTTAAGTATATTAACCCATTTTATAATAATCTTCTTTGTTCTATTTTTTTTTTGTATAATTTTAAAACACACTTTTTTTGTTCTTATTCCACTGTGAGATCTAAAACTGTAACGCCATTTACTCGATTTACAATAAATTATCTCAACTTTTTCTTTTTTTATATTATCAAAACATAAATAAAAAGGACTACATTTCTGAGTATAATTGAAAACTTAGATGATCTGGTGATAAAGAATTACTGTATGAGGTGAAAGGGAAATCTCATTTTGGTAGTTCTATTTTTTACTAACAAAGGTAGGATTTACTGATATCTAACTTGTTAAGTAGTAGTACTACTATTTATTTTGTATTTGAGAAATCAAACTCTTAGAAAATGGAGAAAAGGCAGCAGAAAAATGGGCCAACATCTACCTTGTTTTTCTCAATTTTCTTTTATGTATAGTTATTACTTTGTTTTTCTCAGATTTATGGTACAAACTCAACATAATCTACCTCCAAACTTTACTTTAGAATAGAATAAACTGAACTAGTAATACTAAAAAAACAATCTTTAACGTATATCGATCAAAAAGTAAAAAGTTATTTCATTAATTTACATAGAACAAAAATTGTCAGGCAAAAAATGGTTGCTAGGGTTACAGAAAGTGATAAGGATACGACTATGTCAAAGGCTGTGGTGAAAGCTCGATCACCTGATTCACCGAATAAAACGCTGTCATGGGTCTCAAGAGTTTCTGGTATGAATGCAGGCAGGACGCTTGTAGCGGAATTCTCAATTGATGATGGGTTTGTTGACTCGTATATGCAGGTTTTTTTATCCTAGTGGGGTAAAAGGAAAACCAGATTTGACAATGAACAGAGAGATTATTGATGTAATGAACGGGCTTTGGAAGAACTGTATGATTGTGAAAGTTTTAACAGAATCGTGCCTATTGCAACAATGAATATAAAGCCACGTGAACTATGTAAACCTAAGAGAGTGATGGATGTCATAGATCTGCCACGACAATTTTTCATAGTCCAAGAATGGACCCCTGATTTTGATTCTTTCATTGATGACATAGTCACTACTCCGGTGTGGGTCAGAATTCCGCAGATTCCTCTTTTCCTATATCATAAGAAGATCATTATGAACCTTGCATGCAGTTTGGGTAATCCTCTTCGAGTTGATACTATGACATTGATGTTTGAAAGAGCTTAATTCACAAAAGTTTGTGTCGAGGTGGATTTGAAGAAGTATTTGAAATGAACTATCTCGATCAATGGTGATCATTTCTTTGTTGAGTAAGAAGGTCTCCGAATATTTGTCTAAGATGTGGGATTTATGGCCACTCTGTTCAAACTTGCTCAATGGAACCACGAGTTAGTAAGCCAGCGACTACTACTCCTCCCTTTGCTCTAAACCTGCGAGCAACACTCTTCCTCCCACAGTTTCTCGAGTTAACAAGGCCAACCCTCAACATACAAATGCAGAAGGGTTTACCATGGTGCGTAAATCAGGCCATCACTCTTGGATGGATAAGGCAAGAGTGGTGCGCAAGTTTGAAAATCTAGTGGTGGCAAATCTCGAGCTCTACCGGATACCTCTCGTAGAGATAACCAACCTAATATCAGATTATCGAATAGTTTTAGCAGCCAGAAAATTAGATTGGTGAGAGAAGCAAGTCCTGATCTAAACTGAAGATACAAAGCATGCCTCGAACCATCCCCTCACTGTTTCACCTGCCAGGACCACATCTCAACTTTATCTGTTTGACCATTTTAAGTCGCTTTGGCTGAGCACACTAGGTTATAATGTATGTGGGCTATAAATACCCTTATAGCCCAAAGAAACAGACATGCACATTTTTATGTTGATTATCCAGATCTAAAAGCAGTTTCCTCTCTAGTTCTTGTGTGTTCTTCGCTGAATAATCTACTTGAGTTGAAGTGAATATAATTTGCAATTTTCTTTCTCTTAATTTCTTGTTCAATTTTCCTTGCTCTTTTTACTTATGCATCTTATTTTCATTTCTTGGTTTGAGATCTCACTCGTGATGATTGAGTAGATCTACCTTGGGTGATAAGGAAACATGGTAGATCGATGTAGGTTTTTAGTAATCTAGGTTGCTTAAGCTTGAAATAGATAGGATCTTGCTAGATCTGGTCCTCTTAATGCCGATTTCATACTGGCTATTTGAATTTCAGATTTGTTTCATTTCAGATTTGTTTCATTTCCGCCAACTAGGTGTTTGTAGAAATGATTGTCTAAGCTAGAATCTAGGATAGTCATAATTAGGTCAAGAGATTGATTTGCTAATATGATTGTTAGCTGTTTTGGATCAGGTCTTAATGTTTGCTTGATTTAATTTTCACTACGAGTGTAAGGTTGGAGTCTATTAAGTAAAAGTCTATGATCATGAGAGTGACATTGATATAATTGTATTCCATGCTTTAGATCAATTACCTGAATGGTTTATTAAGCATCCTAGGATCCCCTAGCTAAGCATCGATCATTGACCTTATTCCTCACCATCCAACTTAATTGCTATTGATTTTTCCTTGCACTTCTTGTTGATTTTCATGCTCCGTTTTTTATTTTTCTCTATTTTCATTATGCTTCGTTTTAGCTAGTTGTTCTGTTTTGCTTTTAATAGGATTGATTGTGACATAATCCCATCCTTTGATTTAGGCTTGGATTAGATAAGTTGAGTAGAACGTAATTGCTTGCTACAACTGAGTTGGTTCGACACTACACACATTTACCACTACCCACAATGATTTGATAACAAGATAGAAAAAATCTATTATCAAATTGGCGCCGTTGCCAAATCAGTTGATTTAGTTTCAATTAGGAATTTCTGCTTTCTAAGACCAAGTCATTGTTAATCTTGGTATAAACAGGTGTTACTAACCTGTTTACTCTATTTTTGGTTCGTTTCAGGAGCCCTCGCAGGTTGCACTCCCAGGTTAGCTCCGAGGCTAGCCTAAGCTCATGTAACTCACAAATACTCGCAATGGACAATACAATGCCTGATGAGTACATGGATCAGGAACACTCTGATGTCCCTGAACATATTTATCCCTTGTCATGAAAGATATGGGCTACTGAAGCACCAGATTCATACTCCCCACGGTATGGGATAAACCCACCACCCGTACCCAACAAAACTTTTGAGATCTAGGGCAGTCTCATCAACATGGTTCAAAGTATCAAGTTTCACGGCTTGCAATGTGAAGACCCATTCAAGCACTTGGATGAATTTGAATGCCTGTGTGGAACAACTCAGACATATGGGCTGAGTAATGATGAACCCTGACTCACTTGTTCCCCTTTTCACTCATGGAGAAGGCTCAAAACTGGGAAAAACATTGGCCTCCAGGTCAGATCACGTCATGGGCTGAATGTAAGAAAGCGTTTTTGACAAAATTATATTCCCCCTCAAGAACAACTATTTCCACACAGCCATATTCCACTTCTCTCAAAAGCGGTTAGAATTATTCTTGCACGCTTAAGATCGTTTTATGGATTATGTGTCTCAATACCCACATCATGGCTATACCATCGAGGCTCTTCTCAGCACATTCTATCAAGGTATCCGTTCTTGATATCACACTCGCTTAGATACTGCGAGCAACGACAACTTCATGCATAAAGATTTAGTAGCTGGTTGGGAATTGATTGCAAACCTCGTTCAAGTCTAAGAACAGTATAATGAAGGCGATGCAAGCTGCGGAATGTACTCCACCGACTCAGCCTTATCAAGTCAGAAAGAGATCCGAGTGATAAATGCCAAGATGGATCAGTTGCTAATGGCTCAACCAAAACAACTCAAACCATTCTACTTGGAAGAGCAAGTTTCCCCAGGGGAGGATATGCGGATTGAAGAAGTAAGTCTGATCCAACGACCCAAAACTAACACCATCCAACAACCAGCAATAATGGATGTGTTACAAGAGATATTGAGGGCACAAAAGACCACAACTGCTGAACTCACACAAAAATTTGCGGAAGTACATCGAATTGATAGCACTCATTCTGACCTAACCGCAAGATTGAGAGCCTAAACACAGGACTTCAGCAAGTTGAGCAACATCAAGCCAATCCACTACCTTATATGCATTCCAGCCAACGCCTTGCCAATCCTTCTCATGGCAACAACGAGGCTCATTCAAGAACATTGATACCAAACACTAGACATGAGCTGACTTTCTATGCTATACATATTGCTGATACCGAGGACAATATAAACAAAAAGGGGGAGGATGGTTTAAACACAGAAAAATCTGACTGGTTAACTCCAGAGATACCACTCGCTTACCCGCCTTGCAGCTCAGAACAACGAGGACAGCCTTCAGCGGAGAAAACTCTTCCAAATAACCCACCTTCAGTAAACCTCGCAGTTACTATCATTGAGGCCCCATCGCGAGTAGCACCTTTATTTGCGAAATTACACCCAGATCAAAACGGAAAGCCAATATCACTCATTCCCCCGCCCATTAAACCTCGACTACATTTCCCCCAGAAGTTAAGAAGGATATTGCTGAGAGATATAAGACTCTATTCTTTAGGCAGATTCAGTGATTCAGGACATTGAGCTGAAAATCCCATTAGTCGATGCCTTCATGCTGATGCCTTCTTATCACAAATTCCTTAAAGATGTGGTAAAGAAGAATACCAAGGAGATCGAGGGTGTAGTGGTGCTAACAAATGAGATCGGTGCTATCATTCAAAGAAAGGAAGTACCCAAGAAGTTAGGTGATCCTGGTACCTTTACCATTCCTTTCTCACTCGGACCTCTATCCCTTAGCAATTACTTGTGTGACTTGGGGGTATCGATAAGCCTTATGCCTCTATCAGTTGCACAAAGATTGGGGTTCAACACCTTCAAGGCATGCATGATATCATTGATACTTGCTGATCGATCTATGAGAACACCACATAGTTTGTTAGAAGATTTACTAGTTAATGTGGGAGGAGTACAAATACCCACCGACTTTGTGGTGCTCAAAATGGATCAAGAGCCTAAGGATCCATTGCTTTTTTGGTAGGCCTTTCCTAGCTACACCTGGAGCGTTCATTGATGTGAGAAATGGAACAATTGAGCTGAATTTGAGTAATGATATTAGAATGAAGTTCAACATCAAGGACGTAATAAGGAAGCCTACAATTGAGAATCAAGTATTTTGGGTTCAAGAGATAGATACTCTAAGGAATGAGCTGTTTGAGGAATTAGCAAAAGAGGATATTTACAAATAGTGTTGACCAGACCTACTCAAGATGGGTATTTGAGAATCCCAACTGAGTTCTATAAGAAGCTTTTGGATGCTAATTAACCGGTAAAGAGCTCTGTTGTGATCGAGGAACTGGTAGAAATGAGTAAAGGATAAAGAAGCAGCTAAACGAATTCCAACTCAGTTGCACAAGGAAATCGTTGGGTCTGGTCAGCACTCGATGATGCACCTCGCAACAAGAGACAACGAGGATACCTTAACAACAGTGCATGACGAATGGTCTGAACTAAAGGCACCTAAAATGGAAATGAAACCACTTCTTATTGGGCTAAGGTACTCTTTCTTAGGCCCCAACTGTACATATCTGGTGATTGTTAACAATGCTTTGAATGATGATGAGCTTGATATGTTGGTGGCTGAACTTAAACAATTTAAAAAAGCCATAGGATATTCACTTGATGATATTAACGACATTTCACCTAGCTTTTGCACACATAGAATTCACTTAGAAGATGAATCACACTCTAGCATAGAGCCCCAAAGGAGACTGAACCCTAATGTGAAAGAGGTAGTTAAGAAGGAACCTTAAATTGCTTGATGCTGATGTAATCTATCACATATCCGATAGCTATTGGGTTTTCTCTGTACATTGTGTTCCCAAGAAGGGAGGTATCACCGTAGTTAAGAATGACAACAACAAAATGATACCAACTAGAACTATAACGGGGCATAGAATGTGCATAGACTATAGAAAACTTAACTAATCTACTAGGAATGATCATTTCCCATTGCCTTTTATTAATTAAATGGTAGAACGTCTAGCTAATAACAAGTACTATTGCTTTCTAGACAGGTATAGCGGATTTTTTCAAATCCCTATACACCCGGATGATCAAGAGAAAACAATCTTTACTTGCCCTTATGATACTTTTGCTTATAGACGAATGCCATTTGGTTTTTGTAATGCTCTTGCTACGTTTCAACGTTGTATGATGTCCATATTTTCAGATTTAATTGAGGATATGGTAGAAGTCTTTATGGATGAATTCTCCGTCTATGGCTCCTCCTTCTCCTCGTGTTTGTAAAACTTATGCAGGATGTTAAGCAGGTGTGTGGAGACCAACTTGGTACTAAATTGGGAGAAATGCCATTTTATGGTCAAGGAAGGGATAGTTTTGGGACACAAGATTTCGGAAAGGGAAATTGAGGTTGATCAAGCCAAGATAGATGTTATTGTTCAGCTGCAGCCTCCAAAAACAGTAAAGGATGTTAGGAGTTTCTTGGGTCATGCTGGGTTTTATAGGAGATTCATCAAGGACTTCTCCAAGATTGCTAGGCCACTCACTCGCCTATTATGCAAGGAGGTAGAGTTCTTATTTGATGTTGAGTGTATGGAAACATTAAAGAATATCAAATCCGCACTCACCTCATCACCTATTGTACAAGCTCTGGATTGGACACTGCCTTTTGAGATTATGTGTGATGCTAGCGAATACGCAGTAGGAGCAATTCTTGGGTAGAGTAAAGAAAAGAAGCTAAACATTATCTACTACGCGAGTAGGACTCTCGATGACACCTAGATTAAGTATGCGACAACCAAAAAGGAGCTACTCGCTCTTGTCTTTGCATTTAAAAAATTCAGGTTGTACTTAGGAGGGTCTAAGGTGATCGTACACACAGATTATGCGGCATTGAAGTACCTTATTAAGAAGAAAGATGCAAAGCCATGGCTGCTTAGATGGATACTACTTCTCCAAGAGTTTGATATGGAAATTGTATATAAACATGGGACTAAAAACAACGTGGTTGATCACTTGTCAAGGATGATGGTTGAAGAATTAGTATCAATAAACGATTCAATTGAGAAAACAGCTAATGGCGCTTGAAATAGCAGGAAAGGAACCCAGCTATTCTGCCTCACGGGTCCTCCTTGATGTACTCGACTGCAAGGTGCACTAAGTTGTAGCAGATAGCAAGTTCCACAGAGGAGTCAGTTGCTGGATCTTCACTTCCTTGGTACGCTAACATGGTCAACTACCTGGTTGTTGGTGAGATACATATAAGTTTGGAAGGGTATCAAAAGAAAAAGTTCTTTAGAGATGCCAACCACTACTTTTGCGATAAGCCGTACTTGTGCAAGAGAGGATCAAATGGTGTGTTCAGACGGTGTGTGGCTGAAGAAAAGGTACAAGGTTTGCTAGAGCACTGCCATAGATCTACATTTGGAGGGCACTTTGCAACTTTTAAGACAGTGCAGAAAATCTTACAAGCCGGGTTTTGGTGGCCTACAATGTTTAAGGATGCTCAAGCCTCAATTTCCAAATGTGATCCTTGCCAACAAATGTGGAATATTGGAAAACGCAATAAGATGCCTCAAAAACCTATTTTGCACATTAAAGTGTTTGATTGTTGGGAGATTGACTTCATGGGACCCTTTTTAATCCGCCTTCGCATGGAAATAGTTACATTTTAGTGGCTGTTGATTATGTCTCCAAATGGGTAGAAGCTATAGCATGTCCAATAAATGATGCTAAGGTGGTTATTAAGCTGTTTAAAACCATCATCTTTCCCAGGTTTGGAGTTCCACGAATTGTGATTAGTGATGGCGGGTCACACTTCATCAACAAGGTGTTGAAAGCTTGCTTAAAAAGTATGGGGTAAAGTACAAGGTGGCCACACCCTATCACCCTCAAACTAGTGGGCAAGAGGAGGTCTCAAACAAGCAAATCAAGGGGATACTTTTGAGGATTGTTTGCGCTTCCAAGAAAGATTTGGCAGTTAAGCTTGATTACACGTTTTGGGCATATAGGACCGCATACAAAACCCCAATTGGGAAGACACCATTTCAGCTATTGTTTGGGAATCATGCCACCTGCCCGTTAAGATTGAGTATAAGGCAATATGGGCTACAAGGCTACTCAACTTCGATCTAAAAACAGCCCAAGAGAAAAGGCTCATCGACATGCATGAATTGGAGGAAATGCCTATGAGAGTTCTATAATTTACAAGGAGAGAACAAAAGCTCTCCACGACAAGAATATAGCACACAAGAAAATCTCAGGTGGAGATCAAGTGCTTTTTCTTAACTCAAAGCTCAAACTATTTCCCGGGAAATTGAAATCGAGATGGCCCAGTCCATTTGAAGTTAAAGAGGTTCTACCATTCGTAGCAATCACTCTAATCAACAAGAAAAGGGAACAATTCACGGTTGGTGGATATAGAGTCAAGCCTTACTTGGCAAACAAAGGGATTCCGGAGAGAACTATGGCGGTCCTCGATGAGCCCCCTCCACTCTGAATGAGAGTAAAAAGTCGATCTTGAGACTATAAACAAGCTCACTTGGGAGGAACTCCCATGCATATCCTTGTACATAGTTTAAATCTGCTTTTATGTTTTTACAATGTGCTGTAGGTCTTTTCTTTTGGTTGAGTTGTTAATCTCCAGGGTAATCAAGCTTCATAGATCAAGTATAGAGGTTTAAGGCTGGGAAAAACTGAACACCAACAAGCCAAAAACTTTCTATACTTGACAAATCTCTGCGACAAACACATGCGAGGATGGCACCTTAACTCTAGAAAGAGTGCCTCGATCCTGGAACTGCAAGGCATAACCTAGAGGTGCAGTGAAATGCTCCCTAAACCCTTTCATAACCCTCCAAAAAGGTACCACTCCACTCCCTTTATTGTATATACTGCATTCCATTGTTTGTTTTAATTGTCAACCTAGGGTTCACCTCTAAACTTTCATACATAAGGGACTGTGTGATTTAAGTTTGGAGAAGGGTCCCAAGGGATATTGACCTTGTGTTCAGTGATTCTAAGTTTATTTTCCATGCATATGATCTAGACCTTAAAAATCCATTAAGATTTTTCTTTGAGCATAATGTATTGCATTTTATAGCATATAAGACATAGGAAAAACTTAAAAATTTGATATTTCTTGAAAAATTTGTCCCGCAAAAATAGAGTGTTCATATAGATGCATTCATTTAGCATTGTGTATAGGTTGCATTCATTTAAGACTCATGCATTTGCATTTATCATTGGGGAATTATCTTGATGAATGATGGGCAGCCTTGTTGAAGTTGGTTAGTTAGTGACCATTGTGAAATCCTCTTGATTGGTAATAGGCCTCTTTGGAAATCTGAATGGTGGATCATTTACCTTAGTGAACTATGTTTGAGTTATGTCTCAAAAGGGTCATGTTTGATTCCTTCTAATTTGAACTTAAACCACTAATCTTGGGCCTAATAATGCATCGAATATCTTCCTTCTTTATGCTTAACATGATCCGTTGTTTATTTGGTAAATCTCTCTCAATGTAAGTTTAAAAAACTAAGTAAGTGGTAAAGGTGAAGTGGCTGGGAGGAAGCGTAAACCCGTAGCCTCTCACGCACGTGTATATCCGCCGCTTACTTCTTATACTGGTTGGTGAAACAGCTGGGAGGATGCGTAAACTTGAGCCTCTCATGCATGTGTAAGCCAATTTTATAAAAACCAAAAGGGCACAAAATAAAGAAAGAACAAAAAGAAAAGAATAAAAAGCGGGCAGCCAAAGTGTAAGGGAGAGGGAACGACTTGTGTAGAAGTAATCTTCATATTAAGCTTAGGGAAGTTGAACTATATACTCTTTGATCTTAGTCCCTTTTGAGGACCGCACCACGAGAAATAAGGAAATGAACTTGTATTCTTAGAGACCAGCTTAGGCATTTGGAATATATAGGCTAGATGCTAAGCTGGGATGTGATTACATTGTGGTTTTCCAAGATGATAGAGGCTCATAAGTGGATCACAACCCTAACTCAACAAGTTTCTCATTGAAAGAGATATTCCCTTTGTTTGCAGTTTCTTCCATCTTAGGTCATTGCACTTGCTTGGGGCCAAGCAAGATCTAAGTTTGGGGGAAATGATCTGTTTGGTTTTTAACGTTGCTTAGGGCCATATTTTAAGTTGTTTTGCATTCATGTAGATACTATTTCCATTATTTAGGGTTGTTTAGGTATATTTTGCATGTTTTGCATTCTGCATTTTCATTTGGAGTAGTCTCAGGTGATTAAGGAGCATTTTGGAGCTAAATGGATGTTAGGAACGACTGAGATGACTTTCGAATGATTGGATGAGCAAAGGGAGCAGAGAAGGTCAAGATCTAGACCATCGCACACCTTAGCCTCACAGTATCCACGGTGAGGACTAAATAAAGTTGAACATGTGGGGAACAAGTCCCCGCTTTTCTGAAAAAATCTAACCCTCATGCCCCTGCCTCGAAATGAAGTGGCAAAGTCCTGATCTAAACTGAAGATACAGAGCACGCCTCGCACCTTCTCCTCGCTGTTTCAATTGCGAGGACCACATCTCAACTTTATCGGTTTGGCCATTTTAAGTCGGTTTGACTGAGCACACTAAGTTATGATGTATGTGGGCTATAAATACCCTTATGGCCCGCAGGGACATGCACATTTTTATGTTGATTATCCAGATCTAAAAGCAGTTTCCTCTCTAGTTCTTGTGTGTTCTCTGAATGATCTACTTGAGTTGATTTGAATATAATTTGTAATTTTCTTTCTCTTAAGTTCTTGTTCAGTTTTCCTTGTTCTTTTTAGTTATGCATCTTATTTTCATTTCTGGGTTTGAGTTCTCACTCGTGATGAGTGAGTAGATCTACCTTGGATGATGAGGAAACGTGGTAGATCGATGTAGATCTTTGGGAATCTATGTTGGTTAAGCTTGAAATAAATAGGACTAGATATGGTGCTCTTAATGCTGATTTCATACTAACTATTTGAATTTAGGATATGTTTCATTTCCGCCAACTAGGTGTTTGTAGAATTGCTTGTCTAAGCTAGATTCTAGGATAATCATCATTAGGTCAAGAGATTGATGTGCTAATGTGATTATTAGCTGTTTTGGATCAGGTCTTAATGTTTACTTGATTTAATTTCCAATACAAGGGTAGGGTTGGAGTCTATTAAGTAAAAGTCTATGATCACAAGAGTGACATTGATATAATTTTATTCCTTGTTTGAGATCAATTCCTTGAATGGTTTGTTTAGCATCATGGGATCCTCTAGCTAAGCATCGATCATTAACCTCATTCCTCATCACCCAACTCAATTGCTATTGATTTTTCCTTACACTTCTCGTTGATTTTCATGCTCTATTTTGATTTAACTCTATTTTCACTATGCTCTGTTTTTAGCTAGTTGTTCTGTTTTGCTTTTAATAGGATAGATTGTGACAGAATCTCATCCGTTATTTAGGCTTGGATTAGATAAGTTGAGTAGAACCTAACTGCTTCCTACAACTGAGTTGGTTCGACACTACACACACTTACCACTACCCACAATAATTGGATAACAAGACAGAAAAAATATGTTATCAATTTAAGGGAAGTAAGTTTACTTGGAAAAGAGGACGAGTCGAACAAACTGTCGTTGCCAAACGCCTTGATCGGATCTTGTACAACCCGCAAGGTAACACCCCGATTTCAGAAAAATATGATATATGGTGGTGCACGCAGAGAGGTTTATTAGAATTGATTTGACCACATATGTCATCAAAGTGCACTTATCTTTTCGATCACTTGTCCTAGAGAAAACTCCAGGGTTAAGCGTGCTTGAGCTGGAGTAGTTGAAGGATGGGGTAACCTTCAGAGAAGTGATTTATGGGATCGTGTGAGTGAGACAAAATATGGAGAAAGATCATGTGGTGATTTGTAAGGTCGGTAAACAAGTCCTTAAACCTCTCGGACGTAGCATACCGATCGTCAGACTGGTAAGGTGGGCCCATGGGCTAGGAGAGGATATGGGGCCCATTAAGGTGGCGGTCGAGTGTTACTAGTGGTATCAGAGCCAAATCCAGTTTTAGAAAAATATGATATATGGTGTTGCATACAGAGAGGTTTAAAAAAATTGATTTGACCACCTATGTCAAAGTGCACTTATCTTTTCAGTCACTTATCCAGAGAAAATTCCAAGGCTAAGCATGCTTGAGCTGGAGTAGTTGATGGATGGGTAGCCTTCCGGGAAGTAATTTTTGGAATCGTGTGAGCGAGGACAAAACACGAGAAAGATTATATGATGATTTGTAGGATTGATAAACAAGTCCTTAAAGCCTCCCAGATGTAGCGTAACAACCATCGAACTGATAAGATGGGCCCATGGACTGGAAGAGGATGTTGGGCCTATTAAGGTGGCGATTGGGGTGTTACACGCAACTTCATTTACAGTGGCAAAGATGCAACAGTGTCTCATCTCTCTTTCCTCTCCTCTGATCATGCTCCCTTATACATGCAATTTTTCCCTACACAGAAATGTAACTCTTCTCGGCATCCCTTTCGCTTTAAAGTAGCATGGCTTTAAGGAATTACTCTGTCTGCCATGGTCTAATGAGTTGGTTACTATCAAAGATCTTAGTAGACTACAAAAGACTTTGACAAAACAGAACAGAGAGATTTTTGGTGATATTCACAAGAAAAAAGAACCTTTGATGAAAGATATCTTGCGAACACAAGATTGTATTGTTTAGAATGTCTTGGATGATTTATTGGCAGAGGAAGATCATCTTTTTAAAGAGTTCAAATCATCCTAGAATAGGAGGAAACATTTGTTTCAAAAATCAAGAGAGATATGGGTTGCGTTGGGAGATAGGAAAATACAAGGTTCTTCCATACTTAGAATTATTCGAAGACAGAGATATCAAATTGAAATTTTTAAGGATGAAACTGGTTGATGGGTCTCAGAACCGGAGGACCTCGAGCTATTGGCCTTGGACTATTATGATCACCTCTTCTTTCTGCAGATGTAGAGTTGATTTTTCTGATGTTACCATAAACAGGTTTCACTCGTATTACACCATCGGAAAGGGCCTTTGTAGAAAAGCTGTTCACAATGGAGGAGATTGAGAGTTCAATTCAATTATAGGAAAGTATAAAGCCTCGGGACATGATAGCTTTAAACCAGTTTTCTATCAAGACTAAGTATGGGTTCTTTAGTTACAAGATTTGTGCTTGATTTATTTACGACGTGTTGCTTGTGCTTATTTTGAAAGTTCAAAGCCCAGAAAATATTAAGAATTTCAGGCCTATAAGTCTTTTCAATGTCCTCTTTAAAGCCATTACAAATACACTTGTGCGCATACTTAAACATATTATGCCAAATCTGATTAGACCAGCACAAACTAGCTTTATCCCAGGAAGACTTAGGGGGATAATGTGGTGGTAGTCAAGGAAGTGGTAAACTCCATGAGGCGTAGGCAAGGATGCTCCTGAAACTTGACCTTGAAAAGGCTTACGGCCGAATCCAGCGGAATTTTTTAGAAGATACTCTTAAGGTTGTGGGTTTTTCAAATCAATGGATATTGTGCATAATGTCTGTGTGATGGGTCTGTTGACAAGTCTCATATGGAATGAGGAGAAAACAGTGGCTTTCAAACCAAAAAGGAGCCTTAGGCAAGGTGATCCGTTGTCACTGTATTTTTTTGTGTTGTGTATGGAGAGATCGATTCATCTCATCGACCATGCGATATTACAGAAGGAGTAGAGACCTATTAAACTGTCACGAATGGCCCTACTCTCTCACGTATTTTCTTTGCAGATGATTTAATTCTTTTTGCTGAAACATCTATTGGTTAAATATGTTTATTCGTGGAGTTTTATAAAAGTTTTGTGAGGCGTTGGGACATAAGGTGAGTCTTAACAAATCCAAAATCTTTTTCTCAAATAATGTTCATAGGGATATAGTGAAGCTATTAGCGATGAAAGCGGCATTAAAGCTACTAAGGAGCTTGGTAAATACGTGGATATTTTGGTACTCTAAAAGGCGATCGACAGAGACACCTTCAGTGATGTGCTTGAAAAAGTCTTTTATCGGCTTGCAGGGTTGAAGAGTAACTGTCTACGCTTTGTGGGGAGAGTAACTCTAATAAAATTAGTTCTCTCATCTCTTAGTGCACACAATGAATGCTATTTGCTTACCGAAATTGACTTTGATGAAACTTGATCAACTATCTCAGTCCTTCATTTGGGGTGATAACTCAGAAACCAGAAAATTACAATTGGTATCTTGGAAGCGTTTATGTCAGTCAAAACATGACGGAGGATTGAATATCCATATGTTAGACGTGATGAACAAAGCTCTGATTGCAAAACTCGGATGGAGACTCTTATTGAATCCTATGGGAATCTGGTTGCGGCTATTGATCAATAAGGTTGGAACAATTCACAAACATGACTGGATTATCCCAAAGAACTTAGCTTCTTCAACTTTTCAAATTATTACATTGGGTTTGCGAGAAGTAATCTTACTGCATATAAAGTGGGTAATAGGTTATGCCGCTTTGTTAAATTTTGGTCTGATACTTGACTCCTTGATGAACCGTTAAGTCATGTTATTTGATGTATGTGATTTTTGATGTTCTTAGAGTCTTGTTTTATGCCGTTTTGCATTCATCTAGATAGATTTTTTTTGCACTTAGGATTGTTTAGGCTTGTTTTGCACTTTTCGCATTTGCATTTGGAGTTTGGAGTCCATTCAGGTGAAAGGAACAAAAAAAAAGAGCTAAAATGGAGCTAAGGAGGATCGGAACAGTTGTTGGAGTACTCAAGGAAACAACAATCAAGAAGGATCATGGACCCCTCGAACCTCCACCTCAAAGCGCATACGCGAGGAAGGCCAGAAGACTTCAACTTGCTCATAGAGAAAGTCACCTCAAGGAGTTGCCTTAACCAATCTATCTCGAGGGAAGATTGGTGCAGAATGAAGGCACTGCCTTTTTCTACATCAAGGATCATACTCGAAGTAATGACTCAGACAAAAACCACGAGTTGAGAGACATGAAGCGTACATTGTAGTTCAAGCTCGTGCAAGCACTCCAAGGAGAGCTTCACAGACCGCCAGGTTGACCAACTTAGGTTGGTTTTACCATTAGGGTTATGAGATTAACCCTATAAATACCCCTCTAATGACTCTTATGTCATCATCTGCTTGTTTAGACGAAAATACTTTACTTTACGCCATTTTTCATTGAGCTTTAGATCTAAGCTTTGTTTATGGATTGATGGATGATTATTGAATGAAATAGTTTATCGCTACTTATTTTGCTTCTTCTATTTTTCATTTTAGCTTTTCGATTTTGACTATGCCTTGGGTATCTACCCCAATCCTCATTCCTCTCAAAATGAGGAGCGAGTATATCCGCTTGGATCTTGGGGATGGAGAGATCGGAGGTGAAATTGTCAGTACCCTCGCCTCTTTGATCGTTCTTTAAGGGTGATCTCTTCTAATAATGGTGTGCATTATGCCTCTTTCTTCCTGATCACATGAGGGTTCATCCGGGTCATGATCCCAAGCTATGGCTTGCGAGAATGATTGCCCCGAACCTTATTAGAGACGGTTCGATCCACCAAAGAGATATCTAAATACGTATTGGCTGTTAGGCTACTTTGGGCTGAACTTTATGCGCTCAAACCGGTGAGATTGCAGCGAGAGTTGAGTGCATCAGTAGGTTTGGGTCGAGATCTCCGCCGCGAGAGCCGGTTGATCTGACCTATTTCTTAGCCTTGAGATCACTCATAAGCTAATCAACGAGTGGGATCCCCAAGTTCATCGCCGATCTACCACCTAATCCTTCAGATCCTTCTTTCTCCATTAGTTTAAAACCCATTTAAATTTGTGTTCTGTTTTATGTTTTATACTCATTTCTTTGTTCAGAATTCATGCTCTGATTTTATTTTGTCATTTTGCTTATTTTGTCCTTTTGTTGAATAAGCTCTTAAGTTGTTTCTTTATGTTCTATTGCTTTGTGACAGATTGCAAATTGGTTTGGCTTGAACTAGGGTGTGTTCATAGATAGGTTGTTAGTAAACTATTCCGAGTATTGGTTCGATAACTCACCCATAACTAATTACACTATAATGATTTTATAAATACGAACCGCAAAATCCTATTTATCCAATTGGTGCCATTTCCAAATTGGAATTTATTACAATCTACAATCTATTCATCTTAGGATCAAGTTCATGTGTTTATTGTGCTAAAATATTTGTCTTTGCTCCCAAAGCTTGGATCTTTACAGACCAAGCTCAAAAATATTGACAAAGTCGTTGTTTCGGTCTCTGCAGGCCTCAGAGGTACTCTTTGAAGCCTGAGCTCGAGGGCAGATCAATAACATTCAGCCTCAACCTTAACTCCTGCAAGTTAAGTGAAAAAATTCATATCAGTTGTCTGGTTCATGCAAACTCATTTGAAGGGCCATCAAAACCTTCTGCAATGCCTCGGTAACATCAATTTGCTCCCTCGTGAACTCATAAAGGAATGTGCGAGTATGTAACAGTAGCAGCTCGACATGGATAATACAATACCCGGTACAATTACTGATGGTACCCTACCACTACCAGATGTGGCAGCTCCACAGGCGCGAGCACAACCTCAGGCTAACCGCCCTTGATACATCGGTGCGAGTGATGCACCAAGTATCCACACACAACAAAATGACATCTAACCGCTGGCCAGTTAAAACAACAATTTTGAGATCAAGATCGGACTGATCTCAATGGTGCAGTGTAACAAATTCCATGAACTTCCCTCAGAGGACTCACTCGATCATCTTGACGAGTTCGAACGATTGTGTAGTCTCACTCATGTCAATGGAGTGAGCGAGGACGCACTTAAACTGAGGCTATTTCCTTTCTCACTTGGAGACCGAGCTCACTAATGGGAAAAACACTTACCCATGGGCACAATAACCACTTGGCCAGAATGCAAACAATTTTTCTTCACCAAGTTCTTTTCCAATTCGAGGATGGCCATTGAGAAACAACATCTCCAACTTTGGGAAAAATAGCACGAAAACACTTGCTGAAGCATGGGATAGCTACAAGGCATACCAGTCTCAATGCCCACACCATGGATTTCCCGAAGACGATCTTGAGCAACTTCTATCAAGGCGTCCACCCTATAATCCTTATACTTCTTGATACCACAAGTCATGGTAGTTTACTTTTACAGGAGATCGAGGATGGAATAGCACTTATAGAGAACCTTGCTTTAGCTAACGGACAATACGGCGAGGAGTATGATCGAGCGGTATGTGGTACTTCTGAATCTGATACATCCGCACACAAGGAATTAAAGCAACTACACGAGAAATTGGACAAGCTGCTAATGGTCCATATGAAGCAAGTAAATCTCATGGAGGAAAAACAGACCATAGAAGGGGAGGATGAGCAAGTTGAGGAAGTTTGCTTTGTTAAAAATCAAGGTGGAGCCAAGCCTTGGGTAAACTACAAACAAAACCCAAACTTGAGCTATCGAAGCACGAATGTAGCCAACTTGCAAGAGCAGGTTTACCCACCAAAGCAACATGCGTGGATCCCCAAGGAGCAATGGCAATAGAGTCTCAAACATGTCTCAGCCGCCACACAACCTCAACTCGCACAATAGAATCCACTAGAAGTAATGAATATGCTTCAACAAATACTTCAATGTCAAACGGCTCAACAAGTAGAAATCAACAAGGAGTTTGGCAAAGTACATAACCGCATTGACATGACTTATAATGACCTAAACTCCAAGTTTGACACACTCAATGCAAGGTTAAAGTATGTGGAGAGCAATCAAGCTTCATCGTAGACTAAGACTAGTGGGCAATTTCTGGGTAAAGCGGTTTAAAAACCTAAAGAGTATACTGTTCAATCAATTACTCTTCAAAGTGGGAAAATGCTTCCAACCGTTGTTGAAAAGAAGGTGAACTCCAAGGAAAGCGTTGTTGAAGAAGGGGAAGCGGAGCAGATCACGAAATCTAATGAGGATAAACAACTTGTGGGTACACCTGGTAGGCAAGTGCCCGAGGGGAGGCTACTGAGAAGCTGAATGCTGAAAAATCTTCCAACTTCGATCAACCCAAAGAGACGCCTCACACGCCTATGCTACGAGGTGAAGAGTTTAACAGTTCCAAACAAAACACCAATGAAGCAATCGCACATGCGGTTGTTACCAAAGTCAAGGCACTTTTCCCTTCCATACTTAAGAAGAATCAAGCAGAGAAGCAAAAAGCTCTGTTTGATAAGCAAATGAGCGACATAGAGTTAAAGATACCCATATTGGATGCTATTCCCTTAATTCCTCAATATAAAAAGTTTTTGAAAGATGCTGTAAGGAAAGGGAGGAAGAGAGCATGACTATTGTTACTCAAACAGTCAGATCAGTCTTGATACCAATTTTGCCGTACCAAAGAAAGAGGTTCATTGCGGAAAAGTTGGATGACCCGGAAATCTTTACACTTCCATGTGCTATAAGGCATCTAACATTAATAAATTGTTTGTGCGATCCTGGGACGTCTATCAGCCTTATTCCGCTGATCACTGCTGAGAAATTGTGGTATTCAAAGTTTAAAGACTACAAAATATCACTTCTCCTCATGGATAGAACCACCCAATGACCAAGGGGACTGCTCGATGTTCTGGTGAACGTTGGAAACATTCTGCTCCTGGCAGATTTAGTTCATCCAAAACTACCGAAAAATTACCATTACTAGAAAATAAAGTAGAGAAATATCTTGAAGCTTCAGCTAAGGTATCTTCTTCTTTGTAACCCAAGTACCACTATTTGTCATACGACTAATTATTCTATTACATGCTTTTCTTTGTTTAATTTGGGTATGAAAGAATATAGTGTTTGTATCACCCTCTTGATACCATTTATTTCGGTTTTTTTGTTCCAATACATCTCTTCAGCATAAGCTTGTTTAAGATTTGAATTAGCTTTCAAGATTTTGTTTGTATTATTTGTGTTACAGTTTTTTAAATCTTCAACTATTTTTTTGTAAATATACTATTTTCTGATGTCCTGATTGGATATGTTTACTTCTCCAATGAGAAGTTTCCTGACACCATGATTTTATTTCGTCGACAAGAGACACCCTTCCAACTTCTCTCAATTATTTCCTTAAAACCACTTTTGCCTATCCATCTTTTATCAAAGATAAATTAGCGATGAGGCCAAAAAGTCTGATCGTCAAACTTTCCAAAGATGGGACAATGATCGGAACCTATCATATCCAGATATTCTATTTCTGATTTGGGAATTAATCATGCCAATTTTTATTTACAAAAGCCTTATCTATCATAGTTTTATCCTTATGGTTAATATTGACATTATAACTATCCAAATAAAACAAAGCTAATCCACCACTTGAACTTGTTGGTTTTACAGTAGATAATAAATTAAAAACCAAATGAATTTGAATTTTTTTCATAAAAGAAAATTATTCTTAATTTCAGAAAGAAATATAAAATTAGGTTTAAATTGTTTCCAAATATTTCTAATATAATTAATAGAAAGTTTATTACCAATTCTCTGGCATTTCCAGCATAAGATTTTAAACATTAAAAATGAAAAAGTCATGGAGCCTTCCATCTGCTCCTTACGTGTCCCTTCCTTTGTCTTTTTTTTGTAGGCATCTTACGATGAGACATTGCTGCAACATCTAGCATCTTCTTGGAGTTCACTCCTCGAAGGGGATTGAAGACCTAGATGAAGGCTTACTTAAACCAGGTAGTGGTTTCGCAAGCTTAGCCTCTTTAGATTTCTGCATTTTGCGTGTAAACTCTTTGTGAATTCGAGCCATCTCTGCATCAGGCAGATTCCGAGTGCTAATTACTGCAGCCTCAAAAGCCAATTTATCTAATATAGTTTCAACCAAGGGGTTTGGATCAGCATTTTTCATCACCACATCATCCTCAGTGTCAACTACTAGCACAATAAAGGCAGACGATGGTTGTACCTGATCAGTAGCAGATCGAGAAATTTCCACAACAGCAACCTGTAAATTGAATGCTTCAAGTATAGTTGATGAATCTTCTTCTTGGAATAATGGTCTTCTATGGAAGATAATGTAACCCCATTAGAGCACTCACCAACCTTGTTTCCAGACCTGGTAGAGAAAGAGCCCGTAGATTTTTCGGTAGCAACAACAGCAGGTAATGATTCACAATTTACCAAGTTGTGATTTGCTCGCTTTTGACGGTTCTGAAAAGAACCACGAGATTTCTTGTTTCCAACGCTTGGACCAGAAAGTGAATTCACTTTGGTGGTTGCAGCTACCTGTTAAGTACCAGATAAGACTACTGATAGATAGGCTTTTGTGATTTGTATCTATCAAATTATGTAATGTGATAAGTTATGGGTGAGATATCGAACCAATACTCGAAATAGTCTACTAGCAACCTATCTATGAACACACCTTAGTTCAAGCTAAATCTAAAGCAATCTAGCACAATGCTAAAGAGTAAAATGGATAACTTCAAGCAAATGGGCACAAAAGACAAAATAGACTAGAGAACAAAGCAAAATCAGGACAGGAACAGTAAACAAAGAATTGAATATAAAACAGAGCATGAATTAAAATAAGTTTTAATTATATGAGAAAAAAGGATTTAAAGGATTGGGTAATGCATCGGCGATGAAGTCGGCGATCCCACTCGTTGATTGCTAATGAGTGATCTCTAAGCTAGGAAATAGGTTAGATCAACCTGCTCTCGCGGTGGAGATCTCAACCCAAACCGACTGATCCATTCGACTCTCACCGCAATCTCACCGGTTTGATCATATAAAGCCCAGCTCAAAGTAGCCTAACGGTCGATCTACATTTAGATCTCTCTTTGACAGATCAAACCATCTATAATAAGGTTTAGGGAAATCATTCTCACAAGCCCTAGCTTGAGATCATGACTCGGATCAACCTTCAGCTGATCATGAAGAAGGAGTCATAAAGCACTCCCTTATTAGAAGTGATCGGCATTAATACTTAGTCAACTAAGTAAGGGAATCACCGATGTCACCTTTGATCTCCCCATCTTCGAGATCCAAACGGATCTACTCGCTCCTCATTTTAAGATGAATGAGGATTGGGGTAGATACCAAAGGCATATTCAAAATAGATAAGCTAAAATGAAAATAAGGAAACAAAATAAGCAACCATACCTAATTCATTCAATAATCATCCATCAATACATAAACAAAGCTCAGATCTAAAACTAAATGAAAAATGGCATAAATTTATTTTTTTTTAAAAAAATTTAAATAAAAAAAAGTTTATTTTTTTAAAATATTTTTTTTAATTTTTTTTAAAGATAAAGTTTTTTTGTCTAAAACAAGCAGATAATGACATAAGAGTCATTAGAGGGGTATTCATAGGGTCACTCTCATAACTCTAATGGTCAAACTAACCTAAGTTGGTCAACCAAGCAGTCTGTGAAGCTTCCCTCGGAGTCCTTGCGCAACTTAAACTACAAGGTACGCTTCATGTCTCTATACTTGCAGTTTCCGTCTGAGTTATTCCTCCGAGTATGGTCCTTAATGTAGAAAAGGTAAGGTTTTTATTCTGCACCAGTCTTCCCTCGAGATAGATTGGTTGAGGCAAAAGCTTGAGGGGGCTTTCTCTATGAGTCTTCCGGTCTTCCTCGCATATGTGCTTCGAGGTGGAGGTCCGAGGGGTCCATGATCCTTCTTGATTGCTGCTCCTTAAGTATTCCAACAGTTGCTCCGATGCTCCTTAGCTCCATTTTAGCTTATTTTCTGCTCCTTTTACTTGAATGGATTCCAAACTCCAAATGCAAATGCAAAAAGTGCAAAACAAGCATAAAAAATCCTAAGTGCAAGGAAAATCTATCTGGATGAATGCAAAACAACCTAAAACAAGACTCTAAAAACATCAAAAATCACAGACATCAGCTACCCCAAACTTAGATCTTGCTTGGCCTCAAGCAAGTGCAATGACCTAAGATGGAAAAAATGCACACAAAATGGGAACATCTCATCCAACGGGTAGCTTGCATAAGCTAGGTCCGTAATCCACATATGAGCTCTATCATTTTGGAAACTGCAATGTAATCCTCCTCAAGGATAGCATCCAACCTATAGATTCCTAATACCTAAGCTGGTCTTTAAAGGTTCAAGTCTAATTCCTTATTTCATCTAGGTGCGGTCCTCAGAAGAGACTAGAGATCAACGAGTACATATTTCAACTTCCCTAAGCTTAGCATGATCATTATTTTCAACACAAGTGGTTCCCTCTCATTTATACTTTAGCTGCCCGCTTATTTATTCTTTTTTTCTTTTTTTTTATGTGCCCTTTTGGCTTTTCCGAAGTTGGCTTACACAAACATGAAAGGCTATGGGTTTACGCTTCCTTCCAAGTTGCTTCACCAACCCGCATATGGAGTAAGTAGCGGATATACACGGGCATGAAAGGTTATGGATACGCATCCTTCTAGCCGCTTCACCTTTACCACTTACTCGATTTTGGGTGGGCAGCTTTCATTTCTTGTTTTCTTCTTAACTTGAGAGGGTTTTACCACACACACACAATAGATCATGCTAAACATAAAGAACGAAGGTATTTGATGCATCTCTTGGCCCTAAATCGGCAATTCAAATTAAATTTTAGAAGGAATCAAACAAGACCTTTTCAAGACACAACACAAGCAAAGTTCACTAAGGTGAATGATCCGCCCTAAAACTTTCCAAAGAAGCCAATTACCAATCAAGAGCATTCACAATGGTTACTAGCTAACTTAACAAGGTTTGCCCATCATCAAGATAATTCTCACATAACAAGTATGAATTTGTGAATCCTATGTGAATGCAACCTACATACAATGCTAAATGGATGCAACTATGTGAACACTCTATATTTTTGGATTTAATTTTCAAGATTTTTCAAATTATTTTTTTTTGGTTGTCTATGCCTTATATTGATGTGAAATGCAACAATAAAATGCAACAAAGAAAAATCTTAACGGATTTTTACAACCTAAGTGATATGCATGAAAGATGGAAAATAAGAACACAAGAAACAAAGTGAGAGTACTCTAGACCCCTCCCCCAAACTTAAACCACACAGTCTCTTGTGTGTATAAAAGTCTTAGAGAGTTGTCTAGACAAACAAAAAGCAAAAACAACAAAAACAAAATGGTATGTACAATTGTTTTGGAGTTTGGTACCTAAAAGTCAAAAAAATAAGCAGTCAAGGCATTCATATCCTCGAATGTGTAGCTGTGAGGGGCTGGGTACCCTCTTGGAGCTAGTCCTTCACACGGAGCAATTGTTGTGGTCTGTCAAAATGATCCTCGCGGGTGTGATCGACGAGGGAAGCATACGAGGGAGGCATGCGAGGGATCGAGTTGGGAAGCCTGTCCAGGATCAGCTTGTTGAGTGCTAGTGTGGCGCTTGTGGCTCTTCTTCTCCTTTCTCTTGTAGACCAGTGTGTTATCCACGGACGAGTGTCTAGGTTGTTCCTGGCGTGCTTTGTAGGAGCTGGTGGCTGTGGAGGTTCAGTATCTCCTCGCGGGTGGTGGCGAGTTATGTGCACGAGGCTGTGATGACAACTCGCTGATTGATGATTGTAATCCGTCGATCACCTTCTAAAGCTCTGAACGCTCGCTAAGCCACTCCTCTTTTTGCTTCGCAAAGCCCTTGACCTTCTTGAGCAGCCCTTTTCCCAGCTTCTGGAGTTTACCAATGCGCTTGTGGGCTTCTTTGGTTGCGGTCTCTTGGTTCCTCTCCTGAAACTCTTCGAACAAATAGGACTCGGGATTGACCTTGTTTTCGTTTTTGTCCCCTTTGACCTGCTGAGCTTGCTGCTCTCGAGATGTCTCACCGAGGAGAGCTACGAGTGGCGGGATGAAAGTCACATTTTCTCTTACCTCAAGTGAGATATACTCAAGGCAAGGGAGGGCGATTCGAGCATTGGCTTTCTTTGGGTGGTCGAACTTATATATAGCTTGACCGTTGAACTCGCCCTTAGCAAAGAGGCTTGCACCTTGAAGATACTTCAAGTCCATGAATTGCGGCCCAATCCAATTCCTACTATTCATGTTCAATGGCACTCCACAAGCTTCCAAAATCCGTGTCACCACGCTACTGATGTAGATGTGCTTATCCTTCCCCGTACCTCTACCGGCTTGTGTCATTGCTCTCTTGCGGTAAGTCATAAAGTGTTTAGCCAACACAAATAACATACCGGAGTTTTTCTCATCCCCCTAAATCTGCAAACCGCTTGGAGTTGTTCCCACTATGTCCTTCATCGCCATATCTATCATTTAAATCTCCCTGAGGTTAAGTGGCGAGGTTGAAGGTCTCGCGAAAAGCACATTGGCAATGGCTCTGCTTGCATATTTGATGGAGGGGTTTCTGATCCAGTTCTCCTAGCTCCTCGATGAGTCATACTTCCCGCAACTAGACAGCATATTCCATACCTCGTCTATCTCCTCTTCGTCAATTTCTGGGTACTCCGAGTCACCAAATTCAAAGCCAAAAACCATGTCCATCTGCCTTAATGTCATGGTGTAGAGCTTGTCATAGACTGTGAACATTATGCAACAAGCTCCATTCCTTTCCATCAGCTCTGACAACTTGTTTGCATACACACGGAGATCCACGATTGCCAAGAACTGCAAGGTCTCCTCAATGTAACAGCTAGCTACACTGTACATGGAGTTCATTATTCCCAACGAGTTAAAGGTCCTATCCACATCCTTGGTGATGCCCAGTCTGTTCATAGTCCATGTGTGTGGATAGTACGTCCCTTTGATACCCATCATCCACAGGGCCTCGTACGCTTGGTCAAAATTTTTGGACTTCCTCGCGGTTTTCCCTTGTTCTTCAGCTTGAATCTCCTTGAAGGTCGCCCTCACCTCTTCTTCCGAGTAACTGCTCTGCTTCAGCATCTCCATCATCTTTCTATACTCTGTTGTCTTCTCTCTTGTCCTCCTGCCTACTGCAGCTCTGGTCTTCCTCTGCTCCTTGTGTTTGTACTCGACATCCATGGGCAAGGATTGCCCATTATAACTACTGTTAGAGTCGCTGTCCTCGCTCATAGATGGCGAGGCTATCTGCTTCCTTTTTCAATTCTCTTGTGCAGAACTCCCCTCTCCACGATGAGGCTGTACGAACCTCCAGTCCATTGGTTCTCCGACTTATTTCCTTGCTGTCTTTTTAACCGGCGCCTCCTTCTTCTTCTGCCCCGGCAAAATGTCCTTGCCATCCGACTGTACAATAAAATGGCTAGTCCAAGTTTTGTGGCCTCTCTCTAATTTTACCGGCGGTGAATCATCTAATTCTGCTCCTCCTTCCATCGTGCATGAATTTGCTATAGAATTCTTTACTCTTCCTCTTCTCTCTTGAAGACATGGTGGAGAATGTGAAAAGACTTCTTACTTGCCAGAAAATCGAACTCGTTATGATACTCACTTGTATGCGACGAGGTTCTGTCTGAATGCTCAATCCTCCGCTGTCTATTCAGCACTCGCAACTTTTCCTCGTGCCTGAACCCTTGTTTTCTTCTTCTCTGATCAAGATTCCGGCGCAAAGAGAGAGTTTTTCCGTTAAAGAGAGAAAGCTTGAGAGTGGATGAAGGATTGCGGCGACAGGAATTGTATTTAAAGGAGAATTTTGTAGGGATTTTTAGAGACAAATAAGGAAAAAGGCGAGGATTTCGGCTCCCAAGGTCACCTCGTGTACAGTCCATTGAGCTGACCAAATCTCGGCCCTTGGTTTCAAATTTTGAAATGTTGAGCAATCTGAGCAGTCCGATTTCTTTGACTCAACTTTGACCATCCCTTAACTTTAGCTAATTTTGTTGATTTGTGGGCCCCACTTGGTGGGCTGGAACTGAGACAACAAACTGCTCCTTTGTACCCGACAGCCTGGTGCCTCGCATGTTAACCTTGTAGTTGGTTTCGAGGTTTGAATACCCATTCAGAAAAAGTTAGACTTTAACCTTTCTTGTGATGCTGCTCAGTGACTGTTTCGAACCTTGATTAATTACGTGTTTATGACATATCCAAAAACATGAATGATTAGTCACAATATAAAGAAAGGCTTAGTATGAGGCAGCAACACAATATCGGTTCAATTACAAGATTTTAATGAACAAATGGGTTTGATTTAAACGCAACATGACTTATTCGGCTAAAACATTATATTTAAGGATACTCAGATTGTGCGAGTAGGTCCATGAGTGGTGTTCAAGGCAATTTGAACACTACTCGCACACCTTCATTGGGATTTCACCTTAGGGTACTGGTTTTCACCAAAATAATTCCCATTCCTCCTCTCCTTGCCTGGGAGGGCTCTACGCGAGGCAAGCTGGTTCTTGGTTTATCAGATTTATCATTCCCTCATTTCTGCCAAGATTACTACCTTGAGGGTGTTCCTGGTCCATTTATACCTGAGACGCAGATAGACATTCCAAATACCCAAAATAACAAAGATAAAAAAATACAATGTTCTCCAAAACCAAATAAAAAGCAAAGACAACTTAAAACAAATCGCAAAGAGTTTTTAAAAGTAAAGGATAGACATTGGAATCCCTCCCAAGTGAATTTGTTTAGAGTCACAAGCTTGACTCCATACTATCTCTAGTATGGGTTTGTGAGGGAAACCAGAGTTCCCTCGATGACCTCCTCGGTCATTTTCTTGATGGTTCCTTCAATTTCAAAAAATTGCTCGTTTATGGTTGGTTTCTTTGCACCTTCCTTAAGATCAAACGTCATTCCAATATCGTCTCCAACCTTTAACTCAATAGTCTTGTTCCTCACATCGATCAATGCTCCAATTGATGCCAAGAACAGTCTGCCCAATAGCAATGGATCTGTAGTCTCTTTGTCCATCTCCAAAACCACAAAATATGTTGGGACCAGAATGTTTTCAACGTTCATTGGGAAATCCTTGAGCAGTTCCCTCGGTCTTTTGGTAGTTCTATCCGTGAGACAAGTGATATCCTGTAGTCTTTGAACTTTGAATACCCAATCTCTGAGCAGTGATCAGTGGAATTAGGCTAATAGATGCCCCAAGATAGCATATACAAGTTATGAATCTTAGATGCCCTAGAGCACTTGGGAGTGTAAAGCTTCCCAGGTCATCAAACTTTTCCGCAATGAACCTCTTTCTTTGGTGCGGCAAAATTGGTATCAAAACTTATCTAATTGTTTGAGTCCCAATAGCCATCCACTCGTCCTCCCATTCCTTTACAACATCTTTCAAAAGCTTTTTATATTGAGGAATCGAGGCAAAAGCATCCAATATGGGTATCTTTAACTCTATACCGCTCATTTGCTTATCAAAGAGAGCATTTTGCTTCTCTGCTTGATTCTTCTTAAGTCTTGAAGGAAAAGGTGCCTTGACTTTGATAGCAACTGCAAGTGCCATTGTTTCATTTGTGTTTTGTTTGGAACAGTCAGATTCTTCACGTCGCAGCACAGGCGTGCGAGGCGTCTCCTTGAGTTGATTGAAGTTGGAAGATTTTTCAGCATTGGGCTTCTCAACAGCCTCCCCTCGCGGCATTGGCCTGCAAGGTGTACCCACGAGTTGTTCATCGTCAAGAAATTTTGTGATATGCTCTGCCTCCCCTTCTTTAACAAATTTGTCCTCGGCGTTCACCTTCTTATCAGCAACAATTGGAAGCGTTTTCCCACTTTAAAGAGTAATAGATTGAGCAGTATATTCTTTAGGGTTTTGGACCACTTTACTCGAAGTTGCCCGCTAGTCTTAGTCGACGATGAGGCTTGATTGCTCTCCACATTCTTTAGCCTTGCATTGAGTGTCTCAAACTTACAGTTTAGGTCATTATAAGTCGTGTCAATGCGGTTATGTACCTTGCCAAACTTCTTGTCAATTTCTACTTGTTGAGCTGTTTGGCATTGAAGTATTTGTTGAAGCATATTTATTACTTCCGGTGGATTCTCTTGTGCGGGTTGAGGTTGTGTGGTGGTTGGGACATGTTTAAGACTATGTTGCCATTGCTCCTTTGGGATCCACGCACGTTGCTTCGGTGGATAAACTTGATCTTGTGGGTTGGCTACATTTGTGCTTCTTTAGCTTAAGTTTGGGTTTTGTTCATAGTTTACCCAAGGCTTGGCTCCACCTTGATTTTGAACAAAGCAAACTTCCTCAACTTATTCATCCTTGCCTTCTATTATCTGTTCTTCCTCCACGAGATTTACTTGCTTCGTATGGACCATTAGCAGCTTATTTAATTTCTCGTGTAAGTTCTTCAATTCCTTGTGTGCGGATGTATCAGATTCAAAAGTACCACATACAGCTTGGTCATACTCCTCGCCGTATTGTCCGTCAGCTAAGGAAAGGTTCTCTATAAGTGCTTTTTCCTCCTCAATCTCCTGTTGTAAAAAGCTACAGTGACTTGCGGTATCAAGAAGCATATGAATCCTCTTGTGGATTCCTCGGTGAAAGTTACTGAGGATCATATCTTCGGGGAATCCGTGATGTAGACACTGAGACTGATATGCCTTATAGCGATCCCATGCTTCAGAAAGTGACTCAGTGCTTTGTTGGACGAAATTGGTGATGTTTTTTCTCAACTTGGCCATCCTCGAATTAGAAAAAAATTTCGTTAAAAAGGGCGTTTGCATTCTGGCCAAGTGGTGATTGTGCCCATGGGTAAGTGTTTTTCCCATTGGTGGGCTCTGTCTCCAAGAGTGAAAAGGAATATCCTCAGTTTAAGTGCGTCTTCGCTCACTCCATTGATGCGAGTGAGAGTGCACAACTGTTCGAACTCGTTAAGATGATCGAGTGGGTCCTCTGAGGGAAGTCCATAGAACTTATTGTTCTGCACCATTGAGATTAGTCTGCTCTTGATCTCGAAATTGTTGTTCTGAATGGCCGACCGTTGGATGCCATTTCTCTGTGTGTGGATACTCAGTACATCACTCGCACCAATGTACTGAGGGTGGCGAGCCTGAGGTTGTGCTCGCGCTTGTGGAGCTGTTACATCTAGTAATGGTGGGGAACCATCAGTAGTTGTACCAGGTGTTGTAGTAATCATGTCTGGCTGCTGCTGTTGCATCCTCGCGCATTGCTTTCTAAGTTCGCGATAGAGCAAATTGATGTTGTCGAGGTGTTGAAGAAGGTTTTGATGGCCCTTCAAACGAGTTTGCAACCGGACATCAGATCTGAATCTTCACTTAACTCGCAAGAGTTAAGGTTGAGGCTGAATGTTCTTGATCTGTCCTTGAGCTTAGGCTTCGAGGAGTACCTGTAATGCCTGCAGAGACAGAAACAACGACATTGTCAACACTTTTTGAGCTTGGTCTTTAAAGATCCAAACTTTGGGGGCAAAGACAAGTGTTTCACCACAATAAACACACGAACTTGATCCTACGATGAATAGGGTATAAATTGTAATAAACAAAATTTCGATTTGGCAGCTGCGCCAATTTCATAGATATGTTTTTGCAGTTTCTATCTATCGTTGGTTATCAGGATTTACTTGAGCGATAATCCAAATGGTTGTTGTAGTCTCAATACTTGACTTTTCCAAGTATTCTACCGAGATGACACACTTGATGAGAGGTTTTGATGTTGACTCAAGGGCAGCGTCTGCAACATCATTCTTGGCGCGCGGTATGCACTCTAGTTTGAATTTTTTGAATTGTGATACTGCATCTCAGACAAGTGCCAATTCATCCTTCATCTTTGGCTTCGTATTCACCATGGAATTGGCTTGTCACTAGTTGAGAATTGTTGTAAGCCGTTAAATGTTTAACGCCTAGTCCTGCTGCAATCTGAAGGCTAGCAAGAAGAGCCTCATACTCGGCTTCGTTGTTGGACGCTTGATATCTCAAGCAGAAAGAGTGTTCCACGAGTTCACTGTTTGGTGATGTCAGCCGTAGGCCGAATCTTGATCCATTCAAGGATGACGAGCCGTTAACATGGAATATCCATTGTCCCTGGTGTGTATCTTCCTTGGCGTATTCTTTGTAAATCTCGACAACAAAATCAGCCAAGACTTATGATTTCAAACTAGTACAAGGGCGATAATCTATATCGTACTTACTGAGCTTAATCGCCCATTTAGCTAGTCACCCCGAGTCACTTGTACTGTGCAGGATAGTTTGTAATGGTTGGTTGTCATCACTGCTATTGAATGAGACTGGAAATTAGGTGTAGCTTTCGTTCGGTTGTTACCAGGGCTAAAGCTAACTTCTCCATTACGGGGTATTGTGTCTCAGCTTCAACCAGGGATTTGCTTATGTAGTATATAGGTTGCTACTTGTTTGCCTCTGATCGAACTAAAACTCTGCTTACTGCTGTTGCTGACACCGCGAGGTTGAGATAAAATTCCTCGTCGTGTACCGGCTTGGCTAAAATAAAGGTGTCTTGGCATTTGTCGTCCCAGATGAACTTTTTGTTGTCTTTGAGTAATTTGAAGAATGGCAAGCTCTTATCTATTGAATGCGAGATAAAACGATTTGAAGTTGCTATTCGTTCGGTCAACTGTTGAACTTACTTTTTTGATCGCGGTGGGTACATATTTATTAACGTGTTTATCTGGTGTGAGTTGGCATCAATTCCCCTCTTTGTGACAAGGTACCCTAAGAACTCTTCGGAAGATACCCAGAAGGTGCACTTAGCAGGATTTAACTTCATTCTAAATTCCTTTTGACCAGCATATAGTCGATGTATACTTTCATTGTGCTTCCCAACTCCCCAACAAACATAAAGTTTACCAGTTGCTGAAAATTTGTTCTGATGTTCGTTAGCCCAAAGGGCATTACCGGGTAGCAATATGTGCCTTGCTCGGTGATGAAGGACATTTTTTCTTCGTCGTTATGGTGCATGAAGTTTTTGTTGTAGCCAGAATACGCATCCATGAAGGATAGTAATTGATGTCCTACCGTGGCTTCGACAATTTTATCGATGTGAGGGAGCCTAAAGCTATCCTTTGGGCATGCCTTGTTCAGGTCCGTAAAATCCATGCATACTCTTCATTTTTTGTTCTTCTTACGAACAACGATGGAGTTTGCTAACCACTCTGGATACTTGACTTTCCGAGTTGACCCCAACTTTAGCAAGTTTCTACCTCTTCATGAACTGCTTTGGCTTTGTCTGGGCTGAGGTTCTTTCAATTCTGTTTGACGGGCATATAAGTACGGTCAATGTTTAGTTCGTGAGTAGTCACTGATGGGTTGATCCCGACCATGTCCTGTGGAGTTGATGTGTGTGATTTTTGATAGTCTTATTTTAGGTCACTTTGCATTCATCTAGCTAGACTTTCCTTGCATTTAAGTCCGTTTAGGCTTATTTGCATTCTTTGCATTTGCATCTGGAGTTTTGGAGTTCATCTAGGTAAAAGAAGCAGAAAAGGAGCAAAACTAGAGCTAAGGAGAATTGGAGTAGCAGCTGGAACGTCTAAGTTAAGAATGATCTTGCACCCTTAGATCGCTACCTTGAAGCTCGTACGCGAGGAGTATTAAGAACACTTGACAAAGGCCACTTTGGTGACTTACCTCAATCTATCTGCCGCGAGGAAAGACCAGTGCGGAACCAAGACCCATCCCTCTTCACATCAAATTCATACTTGGAGCCGCAACTCAGACAAGAACAACGAGGACAAAGAAGTGAAGCGTTCCTTGGTGCCCAAGCTCGTGCACGGACTCCGAGTGAAGCTTCACTGACCGCCTGGTTGACCAACTTAAGACGGTTTGACCATTAAGGTTATGAGAATGATCCTATAAATACCCCTCTAATGACCCTTTTATCATTTTATCTGATGTTTAGCCAAAAAAACTCTCTCTCTTTTATTGTTTTCCTTTAAGCTTGTTTTGAAGGTTTGTACTCTTTTAAAGGTTATGTATTGAATAAATTAGTTTTGCTTGTTATCTTCATCTTTTCTTCCTGCACTTTTAGCTTCTTTACTTTATTCATACCATCGGAATCTACCCCAATCCTCAGCCCTCTAGAAATGAGGAGCAAGTAGATCCCTTTGGAACTCGAGTATGGGGAAATCGGAGGTGAATCCATTGATTCCCTCGCCTAGCTAACTAATTTTAACGCTGATCTCTTCTAGTAAGGCTAAGCTTAATGTTGATCAATTTCTGATCAGTTGAGATCTGATTTGGGTCATGACCAAAGGCTAGCACCGACAAAAATGAAAGCCCCAATCCTTACTAGAGATGGCTTGATCCACCGAAGAGAGATCTAGTATGTGGATCGGTTATTAGATGATTTGTGCAAGGATTTATGCGTCCGGTTCAGCGTGATCACGACGAGAGTTGGAATGGATCAGCCGATCTGGATCAAGATCCTCACCGCGAGAACAGGCTGATCTAACCTATCTCCCGGTCTAGAGATCGCTCAAAGAATACGGCGAGTGGGATCGACGAGTTTGCCGCCGATCAACCTCCCAAACCTCTAGTTCCTTCTCTTTAGAATTGCTTAAACCCTTATTCGCATTTTACACTCTATTTTTACATCATTTCTTTTTTTAGCAATTTCGAATTCTGTTTTATTTTTGTGTTTAGCTTATTTTGTCCTTTGTGCTAGTTTGCTAGTTTAATATTTTCTAGAGTCTATCATTATGACAGGATGCTAGATTAACTTGAACTAGGATTTGGTATTAGATAGATTGCTTGCAAGAATTTCCGAGTATTGGTTTGACAAACCCAATCTACTGACCACCATACTCTATGATTTGATAAGAGAACCGCAAAAACCCTTATATCAAATTGGCGCCGTTGCCAAATCATAATTTTCGCTGGTTTCAATTTATAGTTTACTAATCTTAGGATCAAGTTGTGTGTTTACTGTTTAGATAACTTGTCTTTGCTTCATATAGCTTGGATCTATAAGGACCAAGCTTCAATCATATTGACAAATCATTCTTTCTATCGTTGCAGGCCTCGTAGGTTAACCTCGATGTTTAGGACCGAGGACAGACTCAGAATCTTTAACCTCGCTTTAACTCCTGCAAGTTAAGCATGAAATCAGAACAAGTTAATCAGTTGATGCACACACGTTCAAAGGGCTCTCACAACCTTCAGCCAGTCATCGACAACTCAACCTCCTTCCTTGTGAACTCAGACGCCAGCGCACAAGAATGCAGCAGCCACAGCTCGATCTGGACAATACAGCACTAGGCACAACAACGGATGGAACACCACAATTACCTAATGAAGCCGCCCACCAGGCGTGAGTACACAATCAAGCTTGTCACCCTCGCTACATTGGTGCGAGCAATACTCCGAGCATTTATACTCAACAGAACGGGACCCAACTATCGGTGATCTAGAATAACAACTTTGGGATCAAAAGTGGACTGATCTCAATGGTCCAAAACAACAAGTTCCACGGTTTACCCTCGGAGGACCCCCTCGACCACCTTGATGAGTTCAAGAGATTATGTACCCCTACTCGCATCAATGGAGTGAGTGAGGACGCGCTGAAGCTAAGACTTTTTCCCTTCTCTCTTGGAGATAAAGCACATCAATGAGAGAAGCACCTACCCACAAGCTCCATAACTACTTGGCCGGACTGCAAACGCCTATTCCTCACCAAGTTCTTTTCAAATTCGAGGACAGCCAAACTCTGGAATAATATCTCCAACTTTATGCAGCAAAGCACCAACTCGCTTGCCGAGGTGTGGGACTGATACAAGACATATCATTCTTAATGCCCACATCATGGTTTACCGAGGGAGATCAGAGGTGAATCCATTGATTCCCTTGCCTAGCTAACCAATCTTAACGCCGATCTCTTCTAGTAAGGCCAAGCTTAATGCTGATCTCTTTTTGAGCAGTTGAGATCTGATTTGGGTCATGACCGAAGGCTAGCGCCGACGGAAATGAAGGCCCCAATCCTTTACTAGAGATGGCTTGATCCGCTGAAGAGAGATCAAGCATGTAGATCGGTCATTAGACAATTTGAGCAAGGCTTTATGCGTCCAGTTTGGCGAGATCACGTTGAGAGTCAGAATATATAAGCCGATCCAGATCAAGATCCTCACCGCGAGAGCGGGCCAATTTAACCTATCTCCCGATCTAAAGATCACTCAAAGAATACGGCGAGTGGGATCGGCGAGTTTGCCGCCGATGAACCTCCCAAACCTCTAGATCTATCTCTTTAGAATTGCTTAAACCCTTATTCGCATTTTACACTCTGTTTTTACATCATTTCTCTGTTTAGCAATTTAAAATTCTGTTTTATTTTTGTTTTGAACTTATTTTTTCCTTTGTGCTAGTTTGCTAGTTTAATATTTTCTAGAGTCTATCATTGTGACAAGATGCTAGATTAACTTCAATTGGAATTTGATATTAGATAGAGTGCTTGAAAGAATTTTCGAGTATTAGTTCGACAAACCCACTCTACTCACCACCATACTCTATGATTTCATAAGAGAACCGCAAAAACCCATTTATCAAGGGTCTAGGAAAATGTTGCAATGTTTCTCTTAGGAATGACTTGAGTTCTTTTCGTATTTTGGGATCGAGGTCAGCTCCAATGCTTAGTTCCTTATCAGGAGAATTGGGATCCAGAGCCACCTTGATGATCCTAATTTCTTCTAGTTTTCAGTTTGTGAGATCAGCTGTCGTCTTTCCGGTGTCTTCCCGTGTCTTTGTTAGTTGTTATAAGGTTTCGTCTCAAACGTGCTTAAAATTTTCTTTGTCGCAGTGTCATGAAGCCGCCTGGCTGCTATGAATTACCCCTTCTCCACTGCTTGTCATAAATGTTATGCACTAGTGGTATGTTGACGCGATCGCCTTCATCGCATAGATCCATGGTCTGTCGAGGATCACGTTGAAAGGGGCCGGTCAATCTACAACCATGAATTTTGTTACTTTCCTTTCTCCAGATGCTTTCACTAGGAGTTGTATAGTTCCTAAGGACATCGCCGTGTCTCCTGAGAATCCTGTAAGGGATGTCTTGCCCATGACCAGCTCGTCATCTTGCAATCCCATTTTCTTGAAACGCGTCATAGAATAGGAGGTTGACTAAACTCCCCGTGTCAACGAGTATCTTTGCCAGCTCTATTCCTCCAACATCGAGTTCGATTATTAGTGTGTCCTCATGTGGTTTATCCTGATGAGTTATTTGGCTTTCATTAAACGTTATCTCAAGGCCACTGATATTCTGTTGACTACCACTTGAGCTTGAGTGTTGTGTTTCCGCCTTGTGTTGATGTGCTTTAATTGCATTTACTGAACTTCCGTAAAGGTTTTACATACCAATAATGACAGAGACTCGCAGCTTGGGGGTTGAGGTCTGTTTCTCTTCGCTCACCTCTACCATCTCCTCTTCTCCTACCAGGTTTCTATCTCGCTTTTGTTGTTCTACTCCGCTCCTCCATACAATTCTTATTCCTTCTTTCCATATCCTTTCCTCCTAAAGCCATTGTACTACCTTGCACTCTTCTAAAGTATGTCCATGCGTTTGATGATAGTCGCAGAATTTCAACGTGTCCAACGGTTTCTTCTTTTTGCTGTATCTTCCAACTGAAAATGAGTGTCTTCCCTGTGGTGCTTTCTCACCTTGTTGACAGTCGCTATTTTGGCCTTTGCTCGAGCTTGACTGAGACTTAGCCATTTCCTTTTTATAGAAACGTTTGCTCATTTCTTCAAAGCGTCGAGTCAGCTCGATCCTTTCTTCCTCCCAATTTATGAAGTTGGTTGTCCTATGGAGAGCACCATCCAACTAGCTTGGTGGTCGTACATTAGATCTTGGCTAAAATTCGACACTTGTCATATCTCTCTCTTTAGCATGATTAAATCCATGTCATCGGTTACGTTTAGACTTCGAGATTTCATTTCCTTAAAGTGCGCTATGTATTTGCGCATTGGTTCGAATTTCTGTTCTGTGAGATTGAGAAGACTATAGATAGTTTTTAGTTCTCTATGAAGATAGAATAGTGCTTTAGGAACACTTCTGCAAGTTGATGAGTGTGATTTTTAATGGTTTTAGAGTACCATTTTAGGTTGTTTTTGTGTCCATCTAGCTAGTTTCACTTGCATTTAGGTCCATTTAGGTTAGTTTTGCACTTTTTGCATTTGCATTTGGAGTTTTGGGACTTTCTTAGGAAATAGAGCAAAAAGGAGCATAAAATGGAGCTAGAGCGTTGGAACAAGTTGCTCGGGAAAAGAAGTTACTAACCACTCGGATCATTGCCTCGTGGCTTGCTGGCGAGGACCACTCACTTCGCTGACAGAAGGAAAGCCTCGATCACATACCTCGACCTATCCATCACGAGGGAAGCTCAACCTAAACGACTCGGGCCATTCACTCGGCAATTAACCAGCGAGGAACACATCAAGACCACTCCTCGCCGTCTAAGCTCGCCGATGACAGGCGAGGAGAAGATTTCTGGTTAACAACTTAAAGTCGGTTTAGCCATTTGGCTTAGGCTAATTATTCTATAAATACCCTTTGTTGGTCATTTTTATCATTATCTGATATTTTAACAAAGTAAAAACTCTCTCTAATTTTCGTTGTTTCTTTGATTGGATCTTAAG
>OVBA01000814.1:0-54906 GCA_900406435.1 Lepidium aucheri
CTCTTCAGCGGTTGTACCAATAATTTTTGCAGCATCTTCACCAAATATAACGAAAGTTGCAGAATCATCTCCATCATCTACTATTACCTCTATTTTGAAATTGCAAAAATAACTAATAATTTAATATATGAAAAATTAGAACTTGCTTACTATAAATAAACGGCTANAACTTGCTTACTATAAATAAACGGCTATAACGAATAATACCTCAAAATTCCTCCAGATTGGAAATTACTACATTTTTTGCAGTAAAGTGATGATGCCGTTTTTGTCAATTTTGTTGAACATGTAGAACATGTGGAATCGAGCCTTTACTTTACACAATATCAATAATAGTTGTTTTACATATAAAGATCTTGCTCTGCAGTTTAAAAAGTGGGTAAATACATGCGTGAATTCGATTTTTTTATTGAATAAAATAGTAATAATAGAATTTTAAGATTATGATATAGTTAATTTTTTGCTAAATTAATGTGGATAATTATATTATACAAAACCAAATATTGAATTCGATTTTTTCTATTCTTTTATTGAATTTCATTTTTTATATAAAATATTAATAACAAAATTTTAAGATTAGGATATATTTAATTATTTAATATTTTTTTAATATTAAGATTCAGTTTCTTCATATAATAGGATTTCAAATAGAAACGAATATTTTGTGATAAAAATATGATTATCTTTTTTTAATTGTTTTGAATATATTAGCAAAAAAATTCTGATCGTTGGATTTGACACGTGGATGAATCCTGTTAATTACTAACTTTGAGAAACTTTACTTTATATAATAAGAAGATTTATCTTATCTAGTTTCCTAAAAATAAATAAATCTAAGAAATTTTCGGATCATTAGATGTGACACATAGAAGAATCCTGTTAATTACTAACTTTGAAAAACCCTTCTTTATATAATAAGATATTTCGTCTTTTTATAAATATTTTTTAATATAATATTTTTCTTTTAGATTAAGATTTCTTTTTAGATTTGAATAAGCTAAATATTGAAGAAATAAATATTTTTTATCCACTTCAAAAAAAATTGATAAATAGAAAAAAAATTCGGATCATTGAATCTGACACGTGGAAGAATCATGTTAATTACTAACTTTGAGAAACTCTTTTTATATAATAAGAAACTATTTTGATGATCTAATGGGCCAACGCAACTATGTGAAACGCCTTTAATCTTATGGGCCAAAAGCCCAAATGTGTTAAAGCCGTATTTTGCGTTGAACATAATGAAAAAAAGTAAATTTAAAATTATTATATATAACAAAATTATTCCGCTGCCGGGCTTCGAACCCGGAATTTCAAATTTTCAATAGAAATTTAACCTGTGTGCTACAGCGGATCTGTTGAACATTTTTTAATATTACCGAATAATATAAGAAAATATTTTGATGATCTAATGGGCCAACGCAACTATGTAAAATGCCTTTAATCTTATGGGCCAAAGCCCAAATATGTTTTAGCTGGTTCGGTGATCGGTACAATAGAGTTAATAATAAAAAATGGGTTTAAATTCAACTGGATTGGTTCGGTTTAAGTAAAATTCACGTGAGGCACATGTGACATCCAACAAAATGGGCCAATAACAAAAAAGTGAAAACTTTTTATTACACCCATAAAAAAGAATCTAATCTTTTATATCTCTTTTCAACACCCAAAAACTTAGCATCTCTTCTCTTTCTCTTTCTCTTTCTCTTTCTCTTTCATTCATTGTTCTCCATTTGTCCATAGAAATCATGTACCAATCATCTTCTTCCACGTCATCATCATCGCAAAGATCATCGCTTCCCGGCGGTAATAACAGTGGTGGTTTGATCCGATATGGTTCAGCTCCAGGATCGTTTCTTAACTCTGTAGTTGATGAAGTCATTGGAGGGTCAACAAATGCTCGTGACTTCACCACTTATCATCATCATCATCATCAACCACATGATAACTTTATTGGTAATTTCTTCAACGGAGCTGATTCTTCTTCAATGAGATCCGATTCAACGGCTTGTGGAGTCAACTCATCCGACGGTCAGAAACATAAAGATCTCTTTCTTGATAGATCGTACGGTGGATTCAATGAGATCTCGCAACATAAGAGTAATGAAGTTGGAGGAAATAGTTCATCTGGAACTGGATCTTACTCTCTTGCTAGACAACGTAGCTCTCCTGCTGATTTCTTTAGTTATCTCTCCAATGAAAAAACTAACAACGGTGAGTCTTAATTACGTTATCTATCTTCATTAGTTTCATTCTGATCTTTCCAAGAACATATATATATATATATATATATATATAGAATTTGCTAAATATCGTAATATAGTTCATTTGATAGTCTAAGATCATTCATTGATGAATCAAAGATCGAAATCTGAGGGTATTTTCGGCATAATTAGTTAATGACGTTATAATAAGTTGACATTGAGAGTAGACTTAGGCATTTGGTAACCTATTCTAATTAGATCTTTCGGTTTTCGGTTTAAAATTAGAATTTATTCACATATTTTTATTTTTTGGAACGAATTCTATTCGATATAAATTAAGTTTATGTTGGGATATATGTATACAAATTTTTATAAAATTAATAAAGATTTAATAGAAAAAATATTTTTTATTAAAAAAATAAAATATTATTTTTAAAAATTGGGTATTTATTCATTTTTGGTTCATATTCGATTTTGTAGATATATAAATATGGAACTTATAATATATTTAGTCGAGTTTGATTTAATACCTCTTAATTTTTTTGAATCAAGTTCAAATTCGGATTCGCGTTTTGGTAAATTTGTTTTGTTAATCTGGCGGGTCAAGTACGCTGGTGGTAAGTGTAATTTTGGCAAGTTATAATCCTTGTATAATGAAAATGACGAAAAAGTCCTTTGATCCGAACCACATGCTTGAAAACTACGGCAAAATGTGATTGGGTTTCGATACCCTTAATTTTGGGGATAGTATTTAATATTTTCGAGGAATTTAATAAATCAAGTTGTTGTTTTTTAAATTAAGCTTGTGGGCTCTTTTGAGTTCGTGACCAATAGTTTGTCTGCATACGTGGCGTAATTTCATTGGTTGTTAATAAGATTATTGAAATAGATAGTGATAGATCTTGTTTGGTGAATGAATCTGTCCCTTTAGTCTTACTTTAATGATTTGTTGCTTTGATTCGTTGTTATCTTTTAATAATATCTTCCACTAACCTTGGATTGTGACTTCCAACACTTAACCGGTTATTGGTTTGTCTTAACCGGAACTCAATAATGTACTAGGTTTCCCAATGAACCAACCAATCAACGATTATAATCCTCAAGGTGGGTCTAATCCAGGACGAGGACATTCTAGACTCAAGTCTCAGCTAAGCTTCACGAGTCATGATCCTTTGGCTCGGATCTCTGAGGTTAACGAGACTCCTGTCCATGATGGTTCAGGTCATTCGTTTCCCACGGCTAGCTTTGGTACAACTGCTACTGGTTCTTGGGATGATGGTTCTGGTTCAATTGGGTTTACTGTGACTCGACCTAATAAACGAACCAAAGACATGGACTCAGGTCTCTTTTCACAGGTAGCTAAAATATCTTGTTGTTATGTTGTTTCTATATACAAGTGGCTAAACTCTTACTGTATCTCTGTTATTTTTTTGTTTTGCAGTATAGTCTTCCTTCGGACACTTCAATGAACTACATGGATAGCTTCATGCAACTTCCAGAAGATTCTGTGCCCTGCAAGATTCGTGCTAAACGTGGCTGCGCCACTCACCCGAGAAGCATCGCCGAGCGGGTTAGTTTCAAAGTCTTCTTATAAACTTATGTCATTATAAATGGCGATTTGCGATGGCTTTGCGAAGGTTTTGTCCATCGCAAATTGTCATCTTTCTGTAGTGAGAAAGGTTATGTAGAGATTCGTTAGGTTGATGTATTAGGATACCAAAGACATTACATTAAATCTTTAAAACAACTTATATTGTGAAACGGAAATAGTATTTGCTGTAGAATTTAGAAAAATGATCTATTTTTCCACGAGAAATATCGTATATCACATAATTTGACCCAAAATAAGACATCGTGTTATATATTCTCAATAACAAAGTTAAAAATCTACTTGAAATTAAAATTGCTAAACTTATATATCCTAGAATAATAGTTCGATTTTAGAACATCACTATTCTAATTTATACTAAATCGATTTAAACCGAATTTAGTAGAGTTTTAAGTCTCAAATAATTATTTTGAGACATATAGGTTTAAAACGCTCATTATGGAAATATTTAGATTTATAACTTTATTATTGGAGGTATATAGTTTGAGGTCGTACTTTGGGGTGGATTTGATGCTATATGACAGATTGATAATTCTCGAAATAAATTATTTTCGGTTAGAATTTTCACATTAACAGTGAATTTGTATATGTTGATGATTTACAGGAGAGGAGAACAAGAATTAGCGGGAAACTAAAGAAGCTGCAAGATCTGGTTCCCAACATGGATAAGGTTACATTGACTCTATATATAGTAACATTATTACATTTTATATAATTTACTGATATATAGTATTTGCTTTTATTAGCAAACAAGCTACTCAGACATGTTGGATTTAGCTGTACAACACATTAAAGGCCTTCAACACCAACTTCAGGTCCCCTACAAAATTAGTTGTGTCTATTTTCAGAATTTTCTTTAGCATCAATTGATATGTATTTACTAAATTTCATCTTAAAACCGCAGAATTTGAAAAAGGATCAAGAGAATTGCACATGCGGATCAGGATGCAGTGAGAGATAAAGATAGCTGAAACCCTAATTGCAGGGATCATCTTAATCTTAATCTTATTTTTGTTATTTCAATTTAATCATATTATCAGTTTGCTAATATAAGAGAATTAAAGAAGGTGTAAATAAATAGATTATTAAATGGCTAATTCTCTTATAATTAAGCTTCTCATTCATTATCATTATATGATAGAACAGTGACAATTGTCCATTATTTATGTATTTTTTTCCTTTTCTTAAATCAAAGTTTATGCTCTAAATGATGCTTATAGTGGAAAAACTATTGTTATGAATTCTACTTTTTTGGGTCAAATTATGAATTCTACGTATGAGTAAAGCAACCAGGTTCCATTATTTGAATTTCTAGTAAAAGTTATTGTTCATTTTCCTTTTCCATAAAACTTACAAATAATTCCCGAAACTTCAGATTGAAAATGACTAGTAATACGAAAGAATTTTATTTTCAACAATTTGATTGACAAAACTCAGTATATAATCAATTATCATATCCCTAATAATATTCTATGGAGTAAACATGTCTCCCTAAACTCGAACTCAGGTATAAACAACAGTAGATTTGGCTTGATCAAAGATTAATCAACTTCATAAAGACGTTAAAAACAAATTACACCGACCAAAATTAATACGTTGTTACTTCAAATCTTCAATGATGTAATCTCTTGTTTACATGACCATGGTCCATTTTTCAGTAACATGATCATTATTACATATAATTAAGCATAACTTTTACTTTGTAAACTACGTTTCAATGTAGTCAATATTCTTGATTATCGATTCAAAAACGAATCGGAAATATCAAAAATATATCTCCCTCTTACGTTACAAAGAAGTCGTGCAAGTTGGCCGATTTTTATAAAATATTTAAACCAAAAACACCAAATCAAGGAAAGGTCGATTTCTTATTTTAAATACCTCATCAACAAAAGTGGGAGTAATAAATAAATAATAAAAGCTAAAATTTGGGAAAAAAACAAAGAATGATATTAAGACAGGCACTTAATGCGCAGTATGTCCTCTCATGCCAGCTTGTTGCACCGTCTTTGATCTTTCATCTCCTCTAAAACGACTTTTAACTTCTCTTCTCTCTTTCGAGATCAGAAGAAGAAGATTGCAATGTCTTCAGATGATGAAGGAAGAGAGGAATATCTATTCAAAATTGTGGTAATTGGAGACTCAGCCGTTGGTAAATCGAATCTGTTGTCTCGTTACGCTAGGAATGAGTTTAGTGCTCATTCTAAAGCCACGATCGGTGTTGAGTTTCAGACACAGAGTATGGAGATTGATGGTAAAGAGGTTAAGGCTCAGATTTGGGATACTGCTGGTCAAGAACGGTTTCGTGCTGTTACTTCTGCTTATTATCGTGGTGCAGTCGGTGCACTTGTTGTTTATGACATTACTCGTCGAACCACATTCGATAGTGTCGCACGTTGGCTCGATGAACTTAAGAGTAAGTTTTGACTTTTGAATTGTTCTTTTCCATTAGGTTCGTAGGGTTGACTAGAATTGGGAATTTGAAATCTAATTCTTGGTAGCATTATTTTGATTTTCTTGATTTGGTAGTATTGAAAAAAATATTTGCAAACGATATGTTTATTTTGCTGCTAATAAGTACCTTAATAAGTGGTTGAAGGCATTTGGAAACGATCTTTCTAAGGATCGGCTGAACTTTTTATGGGTGTTTGAGACTTGTTATATGCATTTGGAAATGATCATAGTTAGAATTAGAGAAATTTTCTAACTACAATGATCATCAATCAACCTTAATTTTCAAACGATATTCCTTACAAATCCTTTTTGCCAGTTGCAATCTCTAACCATTTTTTTCAAACGATATATGTTTCAATCGCTATTTTTCACTCAGTTTGATGTTACCGATGAGATTTTTTTGTGATTTGTCTGGAATCTTGAAGGTTCGAATCCATTCTAACAAGTCTTTATGGATGTTCGGCAACTGTTTATATGCATTTAGAAATTATCTGTATTAGATAAATTTTCTAACTACAGTAATCATCAGTCAACCTTAATTTTCAAACGATATTTGTTACAAATCTCTTTTGCCTGTTACAATCTCTAAACGTTTTTTCAAATAACATTTGTTTCAACCGTTATTTTTTTCACCCAATTTGATCAAATGATGTTACCAATGAGGTCTTTTTGTGATTTGTCTCGAATCTTAAGGGTTCAAATCCATTCTAACAAGTCTTCGTTTCTACAATGTCATAACAGAAGATTAGTCGATGAATGATCACTTGTATATATATAAGCAATAATTGGATGTTTCATCATATGTTCTTATAAGATCTAAAGAAACTGTTGTTGTTTTGCAGTCCATTCAGATACAACAGTTGCGAGAATGCTGGTGGGAAACAAATGTGACCTAGAAAACATAAGATCAGTAAGTGTAGACGAAGGCAAAGCCTTAGCAGAAGCACAAGGACTCTTCTTTGTGGAAACATCAGCTCTTAATTCCACAAATGTTAAAACAGCTTTCGAAATGGTTATACTTGATATCTACAATAACGTGAGCCGTAAGCAACTAAACTCAGATACTTACAAAGACAAACTAACTGTTAATCGAGTAAGTCTTGTTAAAGACGATAATGATAACACTTCATCATTTACACAAAGCTCTCGTTTCTCTTGTTGTTCAACTTAATTCATAAAATTCTCACAAAATAATCTTTTTTTTTTATTGTAACTTATTATTTTTCATTTTTGTTATAGAAGAAAGAAAAAACCATGAATTGTAATTTATTTTCTTTTATATTTTGGCAAATATAAAACTATTATACAATACCATACTTTGTTTGGTGTATTTTTTTTTTGTAATAATACTTTTTCTATTTAAAGTTTTGTACTATTTAAGAATTTGAGTAAAAGTAAGAAAAAAATATTAAAAAGGAAAAAATGGCTTATTTTATTATCGAGGTTTCTCTGTTTTGTAAGATGAACGGAGAATAATTTTTGTTTTTTTTTTTCAAATTTTCTTTTCTTTTTTTCTCTTTCTCACGGTGGCGATGTTATTACCTCCGTTTAGTTGTCGTCTTCTAGCGGCGACGGTGACTCTTTATCTGATATGTCTCATGTGCATTGGGGCTGACAATGCGTCTTCCAAACCTCCACAAATTCCTGGTTGTTCCAATGAATTTCAAATGGTAATTTCATTGAATTTTTTCAATACATTCTCTTGATTCCAGTTCGTAATCAGAATTTCTGGAATTCACGCATCAATTGACTCGAATCATTCTCTTATTTGCCTTTGTGTGGTGGAGCCTAACATCTCAATGATAGATATCGGAAATACAATCAGCATCTGCGATTTTCTGTTTGATGTTGTTATCAATAAGTTTGGTTAAAACCCCTTCATAATGAGATTCTATCTGAGATTTATGGTGAAGATGATAGTTGTTCATAAATTATAATAAAATTGATTGCTATCAGCTGAATCATGTTCTTTTTACCCACTATATAACGTGGTTCGATGTATTGTCTCTGTTTCAGTTTTATCAATTGTCTTTAACTGTTGATTTATGCACCAAACTTGTCTATCTGGTCGGATTACTCATGCAACGATTGATTATATGCATGTATCCTTTTGTGAACGAATTTAATATTATATGAAATTTCCAGGTCAAAGTTGAGAACTGGGTTGATGGAGTAAATGGTGAGACTTTTACGGCTATGACTGCTCAGTTTGGTGCCACGCTTCCGTCTGATAAAGATAAAGCTGTTAAACTTCCTGTTGCTCTTACCACTCCTTTGAACAGTTGCTCCAATTTAACATCAAAGGTCTTTTCTCTTACTTCTCCATCTTACACACACAATTATGCAGTCTTTGTTCTCCAAAATTAAAACCTTTGTTTATGTATTGAGAGTTGTAAAGATGGAGAGAAAGCTAAACACAATGTCGACTGATTATAATGTTGTTACTTAATGTTGATGGATGTAGTTCTTTTAATGAATCCAACCTTAAAATGTGAAGGGAGACAGTGAATTTTGTTTGTTATGATGTTTTTAATTTGCAGGTATCTGGTGTTATTGCATTATCCGTACGTGGTGAATGTACTTTCACTGCTAAGGCTGAAATTGCACAATCAGGAGGAGCTGCAGCTTTGGTTTTAATAAACGATGAGGAAGGTTAGAATTTAAGATTAGAAACCGATATTGTATTCCCGCTTTGCAGTTTTGTCTCGATGTCCACTGACATATGTTTCTTCCACCTTTGCTTATTTAGAGCTGGATGAGATGGTATGTAATGAGAAAGATACTTCCATAAATGTTTCTATACCCGTATTGATGATCACAACGTCATCTGGAGATGCCCTGAAGAAATCTATTATGCAAAATAAGAAAGGTAAGGTCTAAACATGTCATACATGTGATGCCATTGTGATCATCAAATCTTCTAGTTCTACCCAGTCTAACTGTAATTATTATTCATTGAATAGATACTTTTTTAAAAATAATAGATGGTTGAAAGATATTGATTCTATTACATAATATTTATCCCTAAAGTATGTCTAAGTTAAATTAAAATTCTTTACTGCATATATTGCAGTTTTTAGTCTCACCATTTTATAGTCTATCTGTTGTTTTCTTTTTTAAATCCTTTTTTAACTCTTCTCCTTATTCTATGTGGTGTCCTCTTTGATGCAGTGGAGCTTTTATTGTATTCCCCAAAGAGCCCAATTTTGGATTATGCAGTGGTGTTTCTCTGGCTAATGTCTGTTGGAACAGTTTTCATTGCTTCTGTTTGGTCACACGTCACTAGTCCTAAGAAGAATGATGATGAGCAATATGATGAGTTATCACCAAAGGTTTATTATGAAACTTTATGTTTTTTTGAACAGTATGCTAGTGAAACTAACCTGTACTTTAACATCTGAGGATAGATGAAAATATATGTTTTATAAGTAGTGACAACAATATATAGTACAATCCAATTACTTTCTTCTATCTTTGGCATATCTGCCTCTTCAACCAAGATAAACTTAAACGCCCACTTTTTTTTTTAGTTACACACTAATTTTTGTTCTTTTCATACATCTGAAAATTTTGACAGAAATCTTCAAATGATGATGCTACCAAAGCTGACACTAATGATGAAACTCTCGATATCAATGCTATGGGTGCTGTTATCTTTGTGATAGCAGCTTCGACATTCCTTGTTTTGCTGTTCTTCTACATGTCTGCGTGGTTTATCATGATCCTGACCATATTTTTCTGCATTGGTGGTATGCAGGTAATGTTGGTTAATCTCGTACATATCCCTATATTTTATGGCTCAATAGCTAGAATTTTCATGAATGTCTAGTCACAACTTGATAGTAAACTTTCTTTAGCATTATTTGCCTGGTGGAAATACAAAACATGATGAACTTTTTTCATGTGAAATGAAGCAGATGCTAGCTAACTTAAGCATCTTGATGTCAACATTGTAATTATTAATACATATATTTCTTTAATCTCAGGGAATGCATAATATTATTACTACCCTTATTACAAGGTACTCTCAGAAACTCAAATAAGCTGTTGAACCCATGTAAAAAGCTCTGTTCCAGCTATTAAAGACATCATGTGATGGTTTCTCTTATTCATGTTTTTATTTTTTTACAGGAGATGCAATAAATGCAGCCAGAAATATGTGAAATGTCCTCTGTTTGGGAAAATCTCGATTCTCTCACTCGTGGTTCTTTTGTTTTGCTTGGTACTTGCTGTCGTCTGGTTTCTGAACCGCAAAACATCATTTGCATGGGTCGGCCAAGATATTTTTGTAAGTCGTCTTTATCTTGGTAATTTTATAATTGTCTAAAGCCAAATTATTTACATGTATCTTGAACCTTAATTTTAGAATATCTAAACATATGTCTAAAAGGTTATTGGTTTGACGTAATAAGCATTTACTTCTCCTTATTCGAATCCAACTAAAGGTTCTTCTGTTTTGTTTTTGACATTAACAGATAGACCCTAATTTGTAGCAATTAGTTATTCACATTCTTCTGTGTTTTTTTCTACTAGTTTAACATATTTTAGATTCAATCTCGTCCTTATATGGCTTTCTAAATATGACTTTTCATGTGACAGGGTATTTGCTTGATGATAAATGTCTTGCAAGTGGCTAGGCTACCTAATATCAGGGTAAGTTTTCTGTCTGTATTTTTTTATTGTGTTCCTTTTGTGATTCCCTGTGTATGTGTTCTAATGGTTTCTCACATTTAGGTTGCTACAATTCTTCTGTGCTGTGCATTTTTCTATGACATCTTTTGGGTATTCGTATCACCACTAATCTTCAAGCAAAGTGTTATGATTTCGGTGAGTTATTAATGTTTTCCTTCATTTACCAAAGTGTGTCTTACAACCTTATAATATTTAATTCTGTTTCTGCAAGGAGAAGAATTTTCTTTCATAAATAACTTTAGACGTTCTATAAAAATACATCATATAAAACCAGAACAATTAGTTTACCATAAGTGTGTTGGGATAGTTGCTGAGTAGAGGTTCACCTCAACTATGTACAAGCTGGATACAATCAGCCATATGTCTCATGTTTGTGTTAATCAATGACATAGGTTGCTCGTGGGAGCAAAGACACCGGAGAATCGATTCCCATGCTTTTGAGAATTCCACGGCTTACTGATCCATGGGGTGGTTACAATATGATCGGTTTTGGAGACATTCTTTTCCCAGGACTTCTTACATGCTTTATATTTAGGTAACACTCTCATGCATTCGCTTGATAATGATTCTGGTGAACCACTAACAGTCCTTACTTAATATGCTTCATCTCACTTTGTCTGTTAGCCACATTTTGTTTTTGCCCTTCCCTAAAATCTTTTGCGTCTCAGATATGACAAGGAAAATAACAAAGGAGGGTTAAATGCATACTTCCCATGGTTGATGTTTGGCTATGGACTTGGTCTTTTCTTAACATACTTTGGATTGTATATAATGAACGGACATGGACAACCTGCATTGCTCTATCTTGTCCCTTGCACACTCGGTATCTCGAAAAAAACTGACTCTTAGTCACTTACCTTTCCACTCTAAACCCAACCAAATGCAAAGTTTCTTACATTTAGTGTGGTTTGCAGGAATCACAGTCATTCTCGGGCTGTTGAGGAGAGAACTAAGAGACTTGTGGAACTATGGGACTCAGCAGCCTTCAGCTGCCGATGTAAACTCGTCTCCAGCATAAATTGCTCCAACATAACTCAACCTCTGGAGACTGAAGGCGAAGAAGAAGATATATAAGAACAACATTTATTCTTTCGGCCATAAATGAAAGAAGTCTACCCTCACCCCCCAACGTATATAGTGTAATGTATATTTCTCCGTGTCACCAACTTCTGTACATACACTAAACAGGCATATGTCGTAAATTTATTAGCAATTAATTCCTTTGAGTTGAGAAAAAAACACTTGGAAGACTGTTAAACTGCTTTGTCAAGAACGCACACACTTACAATACAATAGACAGATTAAGAAGGAGAATCAAAATCAAAAGAGTGAGGAGTCTTCTCTCTACTAAAACGGGCCGTCTTTTACACACTTATACAAGTTATATATGTGTCTAGGCAAGAGTACTTTGAAACCAAATATTTGAACTGAATTGGATCGGTTCTAGTATTTCCAATACCAAAATATTTGATGGGTCCACTTTGTTGATAGCCATCAACATCAGCTAATGTCCGAAATCGAACTAATATCCTATCAGCTATTTGATAAACTCAATTTTATAAAAGGAAAAAAATGTTAATTTAACATTGAACTTATCGGAAATGGTTAAATTTAATATTGAATTTTGGTTGTGGTCAATTTTTTTTAATTTTTTAAAAAATTATCAACTTTACGTTGACTCGGTAAATTGAACATATCGCTAATTCAAAATTGAAATTGTTTATGAAATTGAAAACCGAATTAATTTTTGGAAGATTGATTCTTTTTATCTTGGTTACGAAGAACACCAACCTTGAATATATATATATATATATATATGTTAAAAGAATAAGCTCAAATTTGCTGAATATTTCAAAGTAATTGATTAAGTGATATTTCAAAAAAATTTTAAGTAATATTTTGGATTTTGGATTACAAAGCTAACATTTTGGATTTTTAAGTAATATTTCAGAGAAAAAGGAAAAAAAAGAAAGTAATATTTCAAATAATTTTTAAGTGTAGGGACCTCATAGCTCAAGTGATTGAGTCCCTTGTGGTCTGTTCCCAAACACTACTGGAGATCGACTCTCTTAAAGCTCCTGTCGGAACAGTTAAAGTCCTATGTGGGACCCATGAACTTTTTTTTTTCTTTTTAAGTATCCAAACCGACTGGTAACAACAGAATAAGATTGAACCGAAATTAAACCAAAACTCTACCCAAAAACCCGAATGCCGATGCGTAAGTTTGTCTGTGATACGATAAAATAGACGCAGAGAAGAAATCAGATCTGGAAGAAGAAATCTACTTTTAATTTTAGCCAGCGGGAAACGGATTTTTTTGGAGGGAGGAACTAAAATCCTCCGTCTTTCGCTTAAACCCTAATTCCCGAGATCCCTCACTTCCTTCAATCCCTAACTCTTTCAATTTCAATTTAGCGATAATCTTACACATTTAGCACCTTCGAATGATTTCAATGGCTTGTGTCTCGAAATCTTTTGAGGAAGAAGATGATACTCAGATCAAAATCGAACTTCAAAACGACGTTGATTTTCCAGTTCGCTACTCTTCTCTCGAGCGGGTTTGCTCTGTTTCCTCTTCCTCGTCTTCATTCTCTAGTATTAGTGCCCCTTGTTCTGACAAGAAGGTCAATTCGCATACACTCCCATTGAGTGATGCTTTACACGGATATCGTTTTCCGGATGGTTTTGAGTTGCCGTCTAATCGACGACGACCGGAGATTCGTCATGTGTACTGTCGCCGTAAGCGGCGGCGAAAGTCTGTCATGGGTTCAGCAATGGGTCAGAATGAGAGAAAGGATATCATTGTGAAGATTGAAAGTGTGGATTTTGAAAACGATCTTTATGAGGAGGAGGAGAAGCAGAAGAGAAGAAGGACTAGTAATGGCGAGCTAATGAAATTGGGCGTGGATTCCACTACTTTAGGCATATCTACGACCCCTCGTTTGAGGGAATGTCGAATTAACGCTCTGTGTAGTGGAAATAAGCAAAATGGATCATCCCGGAGTAAGAAGAAAACTGTTAAGAATCAGAAGTTAGTCTCAGCTTCTGCTACCGCCAAGAAATGGGTCAGGTTAGAATTCATCTACAAGTTATTGTGCCGGGTACAATCGATGGATATTTGGAACTGTGTGATCTTGGTTATAATGTATACGCGTCTAAGAATATTGCCTTTCATACGCCCTGTTGATTTGCATTCGTTATTTACGCCGTTCCCAGTATAGACGTCTTAGTGCTAATTGGCACACAGTTTGTGTGTTTGCTCGATCTTGTATGATGGGCGATTTTTGGCATGGCAGGCTGAGTTATGATGGTGTCGATCCTAAAAGTTTCATTGGACTACAATGCAAGGCAAGCTCTGAGCTATAAAGTTATTTGCTTTAGGACTCCACTCAATGTATATGAAGGGACCTATTAACAGTTGGTTATTATCTAATCTCTAGGTTTTCTGGCCACTGGATGCAGAGTGGTACCCGGGTTCTATCATTGGATACAATGTCGAGACGAAGCATCACATTGTAAGTTATTTCTGTCTATTGTATCTGCCTCATGCTGTTATTTCTGGATTCTTAGTGTCTGTTGGAATATTTTAATGCGTGTTCTTTTCACACCTCAAAAAATATTCTACAGGTTAGATATGGAGACGAAGATCGCGAGGAATTAGTTCTTCATCGTGAAAAGATCAAATTTTTTATTTCTCGTGAAGAGATGGAAGTGCTAAACATGAAGTTTGGTACTAATGATGTCGCTGTTGATGGTCAAGATTATGAGGAGATGGTTGTATTGGCTGCCTCTTTTGAAGGGTGTCAAGATTTTGAGCCTAGAGACATCGTATGGGCGAAACTAACTGGTAAATACTTGAAACTAAACTGATGTCTGTATTCTTTTTTTTTTTCTTTTTTTTTTGGTCGTGACTGAGGTCTGTATTCTTGTACAAGTAGTTTCTTAACGTAGGCAAATATAACCTTTCTTTATGGTATGTGAAACATGATGCTTTTAGGAAGCATATTAGTTACCATCTTTCTCTTTAAGTCCCAGTCGTTGGTAGAATTTTGTAATGCTTAGTGAGCATGCACTGCCTAGCTTTTAAACATTCTGGTTTCAGAATAAGCTTCTGAAGAAGAGCAATATACTGAGAACCATATTGTTGTGTTTGTTTACTTATTCCTGACAGGTCACGCTATGTGGCCAGCAATTATTGTGGATGAGTCTGTTATTGCAAAGCGAAAAGGTCTAAACAACAAGGCATCTGGAGGAAGATCAATTCTTGTACAGTTTTTCGGCACCCATGATTTTGCTAGGTTAGCAAATCTTCTTAAAATCTTCAGAGAACGGGTTATACGACTAAATTGTTGAAATTAATGTTACACATCGTAGATGCCAAGTGGAAAATTAACAATATATCATTTGGTCATGAAGGATACAAGTCAAACAAGCAGTCTCATTTCTTAAAGGGCTTCTCTCACGGTCTCCCCTGAAGTGCAAGCAACCTCGGTTTGAACAGGCCATGGAGGAAGCAAAAATGTAAGTTTCTTTTCACTGACATCCTACTTTTTTTTTCATACTATAGTGAAGCTGTTAACAAACTGTTTATCTGAACAAGAACATAACGTCGGTGTTAAATTACTGTAACTGACCTCACCCAGGTACCTAAAAGAGTACAAGCTTCCAGGTCGGATGGATCAACTTCAAAAAGTTGCTGATACTAATTGTTCGGACAGGAGTATTACTGGAGAAGAGGACAACTTAAACTCTGGGAATGATTACACAAAAAATGGAGAAGTCTGGTTGCGACCAATAGAACTTGGAGATTGCTTGCATACAATAGGAGACCTTCAAATAATTAATCTTGGTAATGTTTAAAACGAATTATTATGTTGGATCATCTCTGGTTGGGATGTACTTGGCTGATTATGCATAGGGGTATATCACTTGTGTTTCTCTTCCAGGAAGGATTGTGACAGATTCTGAATCTTTTAAGGATAGTCATCATACTTGGCCTGAAGGGTATACAGCTATGAGAAAGTTCATCTCACTTAAAGGTCAGTTATTTTACCAGTTTTTGTACTTTTCTATATAAATCAGGCAGTTTTTGTCTTTGATCGGTTGAATTAGTTCATATATTCACCATATCGTACTTTGACTTCAAGCAGATCCTGATGCATTGGCTGTGTACAAGATGGAAGTGCTTAGAGATGCCGAGTCAAAGACTCGCCCGGTTTTTAGAGTGACGACTAACACTGGTGAGCAGGTTAGGTTTCTAGGCGGAAGGCTTGTGTCCATTGAAAGTTTGTTAAACCCATGTCATGTTGTTACATTGATACTTGATTTTTTGACAGTTCAAAGGGGACACTCCTTCTGCCTGCTGGAATAAAATCTATAATAGGATAAAAAAGCTTCAGAGTGCTTGTGATAGTCCTAATGTTTTGGGTGAAGGACTTCATGAAACTGGTACAGATATGTTTGGCTTCTCCAACCCAGAGGTCCGTAAACTTATACAGGTATTTCTTCTTAAATCTTAAGTTCTTTGTAGTGGTTTTAGCTTTGTCTCCTTTTACTCCATTTACTCCAGTTACTGGACTCTCAGGAGTTTTCTCTAGGTTGTCCATTCTAAACATTTTTGGGACCCTGTAAATCTGCAGTGCTCTACCTTGTATGTTTTTGCAGTTAAAAGACAGAATTAGATATATTCTATGTTCGCCAGATTATCAAGCTATAAGCATTGAATCTTTCGACCTATCTCTTTATGAGAGAATTCAAACTCTTATAGGAACTAAGGGTGGGTCCTGGTCTGCCTTTTTAAAGGAACCAAGTTTCACTGAGGATTTAACCATATTGTGATAATTAATCTTATACAACAAAAAGATTTACATCTCTCACTGTGTTTTTAGTGGTGTAGATTTTCAGTTTCTTACTTTGTAACAGTATTCAGCTTCTAGCAACTTCCCTTTATATATGTTGTGCCCTAGGATAAGTCTTGATTTAACTGGCAGGGACTATTACAATCCAGACCACCGTCCAAGGTTTCTCAGCGCAAACATAGTTCAGGAAAGCATCAAGATCATCTTACTGGTTACCGACCTGTGCGGGTGGACTGGAAAGATCTTGATAAGTGCAGTGTCTGCCACATGGATGAGGTGCAATGCTTCTTCCTTAATGGAACGTTTTGTATGCTTATCTAATCTTATACGCTTTAGTACTTTATTTCTGACTTAGGTTTTTGTCTGCAGGAATATGAGAACAATTTGTTCTTGCAATGTGATAAATGTAGAATGATGGTATTTCTTTCTCGTAGTTGTTTATATTATTATATATCCTTTATCCTTTTGGATCTATACTCTGTAGTGGCTGCATCCTTTCTTTTTCTAGATGATACTTAGTTCAAATTTTTGGTCGACTAGGTCCACACTAGATGCTATGGGCAGTTGGAACCGCGTGATGGCATTCTGTGGTTATGTAACTTGTGTCGTCCTGGCGCGCCAGCTATACCTCCTCGATGTTGTCTTTGTCCTGTAGTTGGTAATTTGACTAAACCCTTTCAGTATGGAATCTTTATATGCTTTTTATATTGACTAACAATATATCTTTCAGGGGGTGCTATGAAGCCGACAACTGATGGGCGCTGGGCTCATCTGGCTTGTGCAATATGGATCCCAGGTTTAATCTTTACCATTTGATATGTTACCTTGCATGTTTCTGCTTTCTATTTAGGAGGCCTTTACCTTTATTATCCCAAAATGTATGAACAACGCTTGTAATATGATCCAGAAACATGCTTATTGGATATCAAGAAAATGGAACCAATCGATGGGATAAGTAGAGTCAATAAGGTCTGACCTCTATTCTCTTTGAGTTTCCTCCACAGCATAGCCAATTTTTTCAGTAGCCACGTGGGCTTGAATAGTTGTCTTATTTCTTAACTCTTCAACACAGGATCGTTGGAAATTATTGTGCAGTATCTGTGGTGTATCTTATGGAGCTTGTATCCAAGTAAGAATTGTTTTGATGGAAAGATAGCTCAATAATTGTATATTATTTACACATGACAGCATCTCTATTGCTTCCCATGATTAGACTCTTACATAATATTACTCACTGAATAAATTAATTAACTAGAAATAACGATGCCCAATTTCAGTGTTCAAACAATTCTTGTCGAGTGGCATATCATCCACTATGTGCACGAGCTGCTGGTCTCTGTGTGGAGGTACTTTCATATCCTACAAGGCGTCATAGGATTCTGCACTCATTGATATGTACATTCGCAAACTAGATGGTACTAACTCTGATAGCATTCTTGTAGCTTGCGGATGAGGATAGGCTTTTTCTTCTGTCAATGGATGATGACGAAACAGATCAGTGCATCCGTCTGCTTTCATTTTGTAAGAGGCATCGACAAACATCAAATGACCACCTAGAAACAAAATACGTGATCAAACCTGCTCATAATATTGCCGAGTATCTTCCACCTTCTAATCCATCTGGCTGTGCTCGTACAGGTATGCAGTTGCAACGATCAATATCTGCGGGAAATAACTGTGTTAATGTACTGCACCTATTTGGCATGGAATTGTTTTGCTCGTTATTCTCTTACCTTATTTAGCAATGTGTTTCTTCTGTTTGACTTTAATGAATATTCTCTCGAACTTTTGAAGTTTTTGCTCATAGATCGAACTTCATGTAACATGCTATGCGTCTATATAGAAGGTAGCATACAGCTTTATCTTGCAGGATTATTAACATCTTTATCCTCTGTGTTTGGTAGAGCCATATAATTATCTTAAAAGAAGAGGACGAAAGGAACCTGAGGCTCTCGCTGGTGGTTCTTCAAAACGGTTATTTGTTGAGAATCAGCCATATATTGTTGGTGGATATTCTCGACATGAATTTTCAACCTACGAACGCATTTATGGATCAAAGGTGTCACAGATGGTTACTCCAAGCAACATTCTATCTATGGCAGAGAAATATAGATACATGAAGGAAACATACAGGAAGAGATTGACATTTGGTAAGCATCTAATCAGCAAACGTAAAAGATGTTACTACTTGTTTAAAGATACAAGGGAATTTCAAAGATCAAATTAGTAAAATTCTTTAGGAATATAAAGGAATTTACCATTTGTTTCTTTCGTATACTCTTGAAATTCATGGTGCGGTCCTGTGATGGGTCTCTAAATTTAGTGATCGTTTTTACTTATTATCGGTGAGACAGGAAATGCCTCCCATAAAGCTTAATACTCTCCTAACTTTCTTCAAAATGATTCAAAATTAGTTTTCTCTGGACTTTCTTTGTTTTCTTTAAACTGAACCATGTTATTTTACAGGGAAATCAGGGATTCATGGTTTTGGTATCTTTACAAAGCTTCCGCACAGGGCAGGAGATATGGTTAGCATTCTCAACTTAAATGTCCATTCTTAAATAGTAACGCCAGTCATGACTCATGAGTATATTGTGAATTTGGTGGGTTCAGGTGATTGAATACACTGGTGAACTTGTTAGGCCTTCGATAGCTGACAAGAGAGAACATCGTATATACAACTCAATGGTGGTGCGTATCTGACCTTGTACATTTTATTCTCCATAGGGTATTCTGTGAGCAACACTTGAAACTACTAATTAACAGCATATTCATCTGTGAACAATAACTGACTTCACCTTTAGCTTGACAACTGAACAATTTCTTAGCTATTCCTTAAACCAACCGTGTTAGTATTGAAAAATCTTCCTAGCCTTTGCTCAATGATTTGGGGCTCCGATATTTTGGTCATGAGTATTGAATTGTTGGAATTCTGTTTACCAAACTAATTTCTCATATGATATAGGGTGCCGGGACTTACATGTTTAGAATTGATAATGAGCGGGTCATAGATGCAACAAGGATGGGAAGCATTGCCCATCTGATTAATCACTCTTGTGAGGTATGATCAAGTAGTTTGACAATTTGTATTTGGTATAATTAGCATTTGCACAATCATCACATTACTAATGGGTATGCTTCTGTACAGCCAAATTGCTACTCAAGAAATATTAGTGTCAATGGTGATGACCATATAATCATTTTTGCAAAGAGGGATCTAGCAAAATGGGAGGAGCTGACATATGATTATAGGTTTTTCTTCGTGCCCTTTATCTCCCTAGTGCTTTTGAAATTCAATATCATTTGCTGACTTTTCTTCTTTAAACTTGCAGGTTCTTTTCAATTGATGAGCGGCTTACATGTTACTGCGGTGTCCCAAGATGTCGGGGTGTTGTTAATGATACAGACGCTGAAGAACGACAGGCAAATATTCATGCTTCTCGCTGTCAGTTAAAAGACTGGACAGATGCCTGAGAGGTAAGGCTATATATATCAATACCTTGACTTGAGAAGAGTTCCTTCTTTGTAGCTACTGAAAGATAGTTTCCAGGTTAGCAGATGTGTCTTATCTCCCTCGACGAAGATGACTTCTGTAAACACGACGACTCTTCAGATGACAGCCTAATTCATGGTGAGGCCTGCTATTTCTTTTGAAAATATGGTTTCATTAGTCACAAGCTAAAGCTTTTAGCTCACTGGAAGTGTGTGGCTAACACTTATAACCTTTTTGTTTATCACTGAATAGAAGAAGCTTCTTACCATCTCTCTCTACCTGCATTTGTTTACTTGATTCAGATCTTCACCTCTGCTATTTCTACGCGAGATCTTTGTGGGGACGTCACACTGACGCGAGTAGTCATTTTCTGGTTAACTTTTTTCCGCTAAAGATACCCATTAATCTCTCTGAACACAGTACTCTGACTTGAGATCATTCCATTCTATCTCAAGGTTTTCTAACAGTCCATTTCTTGTACAGATACTAATTAGTGTACCTAAACCTCACTTATGTTCATGTAACTAGAGGCACATTACAATCTTATATTAGTGAAATTATGCAGTCTCTTCTTCCTCCAGACTCAAATGAACCATCACACAAATTTGCTATTTCTCTTATTTAGTAGGTTCATACATGATGGCTGCATTAAAATCTATATCTTGCTACAAAAGAATTGATTTCAGAATATGTATCTGCTAAGCACAGTGATTAAGATTCCACAAGGTGGTTGCATAGTTTTCTTCAGTGTCTGACACACAACATGTGAAGGAAGAAGTCTCTATCACTCCTTTAGTCCTTTGCAGTGTAACTTTATCACTACCTTTTTTTGGTTCTCTGTGCATGTGACTATTATTGGTCGTATTCCTTGACCCATTCCCATTCTCACACACACGCAAACGCGTGTATGTGTCACACTCTGTGTGTCTATATATAGATACTCAGGTTTGGAGTTAAATGCTTTAGCAGTTCAGTTTACTTGGTGTCAAGATGTCAAAACCTCTTAAGTTCCTTCTTTGGTCATCTCTAGCTCTCTTACTTCTTCAACTAGGTAACTTCAAAACTTTCTGTTGTGATTATGCATGTATATACACAGACATTTGAATGAAGATGTATCATGTATATACAGGTACTGGAGAAAAATGTGTGAGCAAAAGCAATGAACCAGCGGTGACGCAGACTGAAGTGAAGTTGAGAGAAGGAAAGAAGTTCAAAGTTGAGGTAATGAACAAATGTCCAATGTGTCCAATCATAAACCTTCGTCTTAAATGTCAAGGATTTCCTCAGTCGCTTGTGAACCCAACACTCCTCCGTGTTCTCAATTTCTCCGCCGGAAATTGCGTTGTTAACGATGGCTTGCCGTTGAGTCCAATGCAGAGTCTCTCTTTCAATTACTCTAACTTACACCAGTTTGTTCTGCGTCCTCTTTCATGGTCTTTTCAGTGTGAGTAAATTAATAAAAATAGTCAAATAAATGGAGAAAGTTGTCGTTTTTAATCAATCTGATTGGGTTTTTCTTTGTATTTATCTTATATTCACACCTCTTTTTTTTTCTTTTACCATTTGAGAAAAATGTTTAAATCTATTTACAAAAGAGAAACTATAAAGAGTCTCCTAAAGGAGGAAAATAATCATAAGGAGAAGTAAAGGAAGTAGAAACAGAGAGGTATGTAAAGGTAATGCAGAAGAGATGAAATGTGAGCCTACTAGATGAACTGTTCCTGTCCCTTCATCTTTTACTTTTATACTTGATGAGCCTGCAAAGAGAGAAACAGATTAAACAAAGATCATAATTGTCTCAAATCTCTACACTGTTCTGGAGTTTATGTTATGTTGTACTTACAGTTGTACTCAGTCCACCCAATGAGCTGATTTTCGAGATCGTAGAGAACTAGCTTGTTTGAAAGCACCAAATCTGCAAAAGAGATTGTAAGATATTGTGGGCTCTGATTGAATCAAGCATGAAGTGATGTTACCAAGGGAAAAAGCAATGAACTGGATTAGGAGTTATATTGGGTTAATCTTTTTCATTAGGTCATGCTTTTTTTGTATAAAATGATTGCAATCGATAGATCTTATAATAGGATAGTGAACATGATAGGACGCAAACCAATATCTAGAAAACACTATTGGAAAGGCAGGATAAGAGGTGAAGAAAGTTTATCAGGATTCTCAAGGTACCTCCCAAGAGTGTCATGTTTCTTCTATCTCTAGATTGCATTGCGCTATTTTGCCAACCAATGCACCACATTCCTTCCTGTGAAAATTTGGTGTTATGAGTATGGGTGAAATGGTTAGCAAGAAAATAATCAGGCTGCAGCACAAAGATTACGAGAGCAAAAAATGAACCAGAAAGGCTAAAAATGCTTACATAAGGAAACAGATAGTCATGAGGATAAACCCTGAGGAAAACTGAGTTCTCGAAATGAAAAGTGACATTTGGGAACCCCTCGTCAACTCTGCAGCAATAGTTAACATGTGGATTTAAGGAATTCTTGGTAGATGCATTTGGAAATTTAGTAGTGAATTCATACAATCAAGACAGACAACTAACCTTCCAGAGTACTGAAAGCATTTATAATTTTTATCCACTAATTGAAATCTTAGAGCAGACTCTTGAGAGGTTATCTAACAAAAGAACCAGATTTGTGAGAATAGACTCAGCACTTTTATCTGATTAAGAACTTGAAATTTTATGCAGTGTACCTTCTCCACCAATGGTTCATAAATTATCTCCGGAAGATAGGCCAAGGTTGTACCACTGTCAATTATCGCTCCTTTTCTATCTCCAGGTTGAAATAAATCAGCTGGGATATTTAGAAATTCCTGTCCAACTTGAACACCTGTCATGTTGACGTTGTAATGTGGTCTACAATTTAAAACAAAATAGTATGTTAGCAAAATCAGAACCACAGAACGGATTCATTCTCAAATTCAGAGGAAGCTTTCAAGTAAATACACTAACTTTATTTTCCTCCTTCAAACAAGAACCACAAGATGATTCACTCTATTTTCAACTAAAAGTCGAGCTATTTCAATGTACTTGAAAGAGCATTATATCTCGGGGACATAGCGGATAAGATTAGTCAGTCTAAAGCACGACTAAAAGAGGAATAACTATGTGACTAAATCTACTGGTATCGCTTTGAGCTTCTTGAATGAAAGGGTAATAATTGCATAAGCACAAACGCAAGAAAAATGTACAACATTATGAAAGGAAAAACAAAACAAAATAAAACAATGATGACATACTGATTGGGTACTAATGGTGTCATGTTTACTTTCGGTTGCACAACACGTCCAATAGCAAAGATACCACCTCCATTTCTTCCATCTAAGCAATGAGCAAATATCTTTTTCACTCTCCCTGATGAGGCCAGTTGGGAAATCATGGAAGAGTTAGCTTTTCCAAATCCAAGTATTCCGTCTAGTGCTTCTTCATTAGTCGAGTCTAGATCTCCTGATTGCCTAGCACCACACCTTCAAGATCATGTTTAAAACATTAATAAATGGAAGAGGCAATGAGGAGATGAAGCCTCCTTCGCAGAGAACTAGTAAAAAATTTGTAACGGAAAACTAGCATACTATTCTTACAGGTATATTAGGCATATGTAATGTGACAAGCAGTTTTAGCCCGAGATATAAAACTAAAATATAAATATGGTATATCTAAATTACTAAGTTTTCCAACGTGTTGGATGCACATGAAAGAAATGAAATGAAATGAGCTTGGAAAGATATCTTAGAATAACTAACAAAGGAATCAATTGTCGAAATCAGAATCACAATATATTTCAGTAAAGGTATCTTGTTTATCTGTGATATTCACTATATGGTGGAGAACATATTCACATGTTACTTCAAAAATAAAATAAAGAATAGATGCCAGAATGAACTTAATCCTCTTTCAGAATCTCAAAAAAATTCTTTAACCAATCAAAATTTATCTGATTTGGCTCTGTATGCGCTTTAAGACATTGTTACAGCCTCTACCATGTCTTATTTTCTTGGTTCACTTAAAAACAGTGAGCAAAAGCAAGGTGATGTGTTTTTTCTAGTGAGAACAGAAAGAAGATCTAACAATGCTACAGAAACCAGGTTGCAGCAGATTACTAGTTTAAGGAGGAGCCATGAAAAGCAAGTATCAAAAGTGATTTACCCAAATATGACACTCCCATTAGCTGTTTTTGTCTTGAGATCACCAGCTACACTGTCATACTGCACAATATCTTTTACAAAATAACCAGCGGTGGAGCTACCATCTCCATATATCTCAAGATAAGGACATGACATATTAGCTTTGCAGCCTGAGAGAGGACCACCACTTATCTGGTAGCAAAAACTCTCATCACAAGAAACCAACTTTCCACTGTTTGAATCCTTTATGTTGTAGAGTGTCAGAGCAATCTATATAAGAAAGAAAAACGCACCCATTGAATTGGAGCAACTAATTGGCAAGGATATCAGTAGATGTTAGATGAAATAAATATCAGAGGCTTACACCAAGACTGCTTTTCCTAGGACATTGTTTGCACTGGATGCAGTTTACCCACATAAGATCACTGCCAGTATCAACTTGAACATAATAGCTCTTAACAGGTGTTCCGATTCCAATTTTTGCATAATACAACCTTCAAATGGATAAGTATGAAGCAAATAAACTCGGAATATAGATCACTGGGACGCATAATCAATGCCTAGATTAAAACTGCAAGTTATCTAAAAAATTTCATAGATTCCTTGAAGATTCTCGAAAGTCTAGTGATCAGAAACTAAATAATAAGTTCGAATTTCCATGTTCTATAAGCGTGAATCGAGAAGTCTTACTCTAAGGAGTGAATCGGGTTAGAATCTGAAACTAAGAGAGACTCCTAAGAGATAGAGAGAGAGAGAAACTAACCCGACCATATCAGGGCGACCACTTCCACCAAGAGGTAGATCGATTCCGGCGAGAATTGTGAGCTGACGGCGGTCATCATGCTCCTTAAGGGCACTGAGGGAGCCTTTAAGCTTTGGATAACGATACTTAACATTAAACACTCCTGAATTTGAAGAGACGGAAATAGCGAAGAAGAGCGTGAATAGAGCAGTGAGAAACGAAATCAGCGTGAATCTTGCGGAAATAGGGAAATAGATGATTAAGGAACTCATCTTCCTTCTCCCCTCGCGCCTGATTTTGTTATACGGTGGAGGAGTTGAGAAAAACCACCGAGCCGGCGACGACGACGAGGAGAAGGAGAAGGAATCGGAGAAGTGCAGAAATTTTCAGAGTTTGTTGGTCAGTTCTTCCACCAATACGATTCAGCGATTTTTCGTATTTAATTATTATTTCTTTTTCCTGCGTGGATTTTTTTTTTTTTTATTAATGGCCCTCTCGATTCGATTCGACTCGTTATCTAATGTTTTCAACTAAATTAGTAACAAACATAATCCAGTCTAATTTGCACTAATAGATAGAAAATCTGAGTTTTAATTTTAACGCATGTTTTACGTGAAAACAGATATTACTTGAGAGTTTTGTTTTGATTTTTCTGAATTGGCCATTACAAGTGCTCATTAAAACATTTAGTTTTGAGTATTCGGATCTAAGAGTATGCTTTTTCGGGTCTAAAATTTTTATATCCATATAAAACTTGTTATTATTTTGGTTTGCTTTCAATCGGTTATATTTGGGTATGAGTAAGTTTGGATCCAAATTAATTAATTACTCAAATATCCTATAAAATTTAGGAAACATCCTACATAGGTGGAGGGACTCGATTCCTAATTGTGCATGTGCGTTATTTTTAGTGAACTTATCACCATCCACTGACTAAAGATCACTTGCTACCTTCAAATACCTTAAAATACCAAAAAACACTCAAAACATACTTGAATACCTAAATATTTAAAAAATATCAAAACAATAATTATAAAATACTCAAAAAAATAAGATAAAAAATACCATAAAATCAGATATTAGATCTTTAAATTTTAAACTCATTCGGATATTTAGGCGATTTCTCGAATCGAATCTAAATCCAGTTTGATTAGAATTATTGTTTGAAGCATAAGTTTTTTTAATTAGCATTCAAAATTAGTTTGGAGAAATTGCGTTTAACCCACCTATATTGATATTATTAGAGATTGGGCTAGCGGTTTTGAACAAGGAAGATCAATCAATATTTTCCCTTTTAACACATCAATGTGCAGTACAATTCCAATATGTTATGCTACCAGCCTATAAACCTCTTCTAAACGATATTCGAAAGGAATATCTGTGAAACGAACTCAAAGGCTGATTAAATCCGGATAATCCGCATCAGCAAAGGCCTTCCAAAAAGCTTAAGACACCATCCATTCATCAAAATTAATGGATCCGTAATTCAACACTGCTTCTAGATCATTAGAAGTATTGTTTGAAGCATTCAAAATTAGTTGGAAGAAATTGCGTATAACCCACCCACCTATATTGATATTATTAGAGATTGGGTTATAGAACTTGTTTGACAAAAAAAACTCTTGTTTGAAATATATAAACATCATTAGCAAACCGCATTTATGTTCTCTTGCTTTCTCTATATTACAAACGTTCTTCAAATACAATGATTAAATATGGTTTTACATACAGAAAAAATATATATAAAAATTCATTTTGCATAAGTTCTACAGAGACAAAAACACACACATTTTCTTTTACGACAAGCATTTTTCACTTATTACGCAACAATTCTCCAGTGAAGCAAGAGATTTGATAACAGTGGAACGATACACACTTACGAAGTGGCAGAGGAAGGTTTAGTCGAAGGGTTAAAAGGTTTCTGCTCAGCGCAACTGAGATCCTCGTTTGTTCCGGCTTCGTCTCTTCCAATACCCAAAAGGTCGAGGAAGTATAAGTAGTGTGAGATTATGTTGTTCATTGGATCAATGTCACCTTGACCACATGTGTACTCTCCATACAAGAGGTTCATGGTGCTGCCAAACGTCGGGCCACGTTTGGACTCTGTGTCGTTCTTTGTAGGTTTCCAGTTTCCGACAAAGATGTCGTGAGCTGAGGGCTGAGATTTCTTGATTGGAGTCATCCATCTCCAGATTGCAGCTTGGAAGGCAAGTGTCGCGTTCTGCTCAATGTACTCTGGGTGGTTCAAGAGATCAGCTTTCAGGGCTTCCCCAGCTGCACCGTAGTTGAAGTTCCTTGAAATAAACAAGTTAAAAACGTTAGCCTCTGATAGTTGTTGAAATTGAGTATGTAAGAATGCAAATTGTTTGATTTCACAGCTTTCATCTAGAGCTTCAAAGTAGAAGAAATGTGTACCAGTAGAGGGGTAGAGCACCACGTCCGTAGTATTCAGCACCAGGGCTGCAAGGGTACCTGAATTTCCAGGACTCGTCACAGTATGATTGCATTGGGCTCATTTCCCTGTTATAGCAAAGACCCCAAGCTAAAGGTCCTCCTGTTGCAACTCCGTAACCACCTATAAGACATCACAGTAACAGTCATTCTAATGCAAAGCTTCATGATTCTGAATGTCTGAGTGTGATCAGATTTATAAGATGAAAAAGCTATGAGACCATAGCTTAAAGCATCCATTTTTATTTTCAAACTAGCTTCCATTAGTTTTGGATGGTCAACTATGTTAAAAGTGGATATTATATGATTTAAAGACAGAACTAAAATTGAAGAAAACTTACATGAGGTTTTGCTTGCGACATGACCGAGAAATGCAGCTATTTCTTTCTGTCCCATGTGCTTTCCTCCAGAGGTACCAAACCCAAGAGGTTCAAAGAGCGCAGCAGCAGTAATGAAGGATTGGTAGTCCCAGAAACCAACTGCATGAGCTGTTGGAAGGTTTCTTTTGGCAAAAAGTTGCTCAAAATTATAAACCTGAAAGTAATCTGATATCGTCTGGTTACAGCAGTATTCGGACCACCAGCTGCATTCCCATCCTTGCGTGCACACCTTCTTTCCCTTCTTTTTCTTCACTAAAATCGTTTTGTCGCCCTCTCCATTTGCAACAAAAGCGAGGAATGATATAGCCAGCAGAACCAGAATCACAATTGAACCACTTCTGATCGTCACCATAGCTTACAACTATGGAGCAAAATACCAGCTGCAAACATCAAAGAATACAATCAACGACATGCTTCTGTAAGAGAAGTCCAAGATCAATTAATAATCAAATATTGTGCTTCTGTAAGACATGATTCGATTCAACTTTACAGCTTCTAGTCTAAATTGTCTGCAAAATATAGGAACATTCAAGTTTCCTAATAATCAAATACTACTTCTAAACCTACTACCAAATTACTGACAACATACGTCTAAAGCTAAACAAGAAGAACTTGCTAAAACCAAAACACCCAATCCGACAAGCCAAAATCTGACTGGGATCAACAAAGGAAGCCCTATTAGCTGTAGATAAACCGATAACATACAAAATTCGGAGAGAATTATCTATAGAAATGAAAAACCAGTGTAGAATCTGTGGATACTTCAAAATGTGAATGTAGATCAGAAATTGAATCAGCAGCGAAACAAAGTTTCCAAGCAAGATTTAGCTAAATCATTACTATTATTGGACCAAGTGCTTGACATCGAATAATGCTTACCAGCAATGCCGATCAACTATAGATCCAGAGAGATCGAGAAAACTACCTGTGAGCTTCAATGGACAATAACTTCCCTTTTGCTTCGCTGCCGAGAAAAATAAAGATTCTAGAGGAAGAGAGGAAGAAGGAACTTAAGAGGGTGACGGATCAGCGGTCACTATCAGCCGTTAGATTTGAGAGGTATCAACGGTGAAGATTGCGTTTGGTGAGATGAATGTGTCGGTTTGAGAATACAGGCTGGTACGTAATAAACTGAAGTGGAGCTTCCACCGACAGCTGGGAATCTCCTGGTTTAACCAACCGGTTTAATTCGATTCGATTCAATTTTAATTTTTCTGACCCAAAATTTTGGTTTATGTTGTGTAATCAATATAGTAAGGCCCAATGGGCTTTAGTTAAGCCTCTTTGTAAACGCTGAAACAAGTATACATTCCCTTTGTCTCTCTTTCTCGAATCTGTAACAATGGCGTCGTCAGCTTTGAAGCAAAACCCTTCTTCTTCGAGACCTCCAAGGCATCCATCTCCGATGACTGCCTCAGTCCCGTCGAGACCCAGTGTCGGCGAAGAATGTCAATTTCGAAACCCTAATAACCCCAACACAAGCGCGAATTCACCGATTTCGATGGCGATGGAAGATCAGATCCTGAGAAATTCCTCCTACCTCACTCGACCGGAACTTCTTCGACGCCGATCACACTACCTGAAGCAACTCTTTAAATGCTACAGAGACTATTACTGGGCTCTAATGGAAGATCTCAAGGTACAACACAGAAACTATAGCTGGAACTTTGGTGTTAGTCCTTTCAAAGAGGATAATCATCAGCAACAAAACAAGAGACGTAAGGTTGGGACACAAGGAGAGACTGGAGATGAAATTGAAGGTAGTGGAGACAATGATAATAACAATGGTGGTGATTTGACTCTGAAAGGTAACTGTGTGGCTTGTGGTAATGGATGCAAATCCAAAGCCATGCCACTCACCAATTACTGTCAGCTTCATATTCTCATGGATAAGAAGCAGAAGCTTTACACATCTTGTACTTACGTCAATAAAAGGTTCCTTCATAATTACGCATTTCGTAGTTATTAATTGAAAGTTCTGAAATTGTTGCATTCTGGTACGACTTGTATGTGAGGATCATATCGTCAGTTGTGTTCTAAGTCTGTATGGTTGTGTTTTTCATGTAGAGCTCAATCAAAAGCAATAACTTGTCCAAAACCAACACTTGCATCGACTGTTCCTGCTCTGTGTAACGTGCACTTTCAAAAAGCTCAGAAGGATGTTGCTCGGGCTTTGAAAGATGCTGGTCATAATGTTTCTTCAACAAGCAAGCTTGCCCCGAAACTTCATGATATAGTAGCCGCTTTTGTGCATCATATTCAAGCAAAAAGGAAAAATCTAAGAAGAGAAGGTAAATTGAAAAGCTCAGTTAAAGAAGAAATTACAAGCTAAATCAAACAGAAGAGATTTGTCTCCACAGCTTTGCAAAATGCTGGCAGTTGATGCCTATTTGGTTAACGTAAGTTAGGGTAATCATCTATGTTTGGTAACGAAGAGAGCTTCTTTAACTAAATGTAGTGAAATAGCAAAGCAAATCTGCTTTTAGAATGAGTGATTCTTAGTTTTCGTCTCATATCGTCATGACTCATGAGTGGAACTGTCTGATATTACCATGTTTGAATTCCAACATGCAACATGTTGCATTGATGTTGATAGATTATGGCTGTGAGTACCTTCACGAAGGTTACAGCTTGCAATAAAGCAATAGTGACTGAAAGGCTTAATTAAGCTGTCTAGTTAGAAATGTGGATATCTTTGGATTTTATAAGGCACTCTCGAATTTCCTTAATATGTGGTGCATTACATAACATCCTTCAGAAGCTATGAAAGTTATATTACATTGCACTCATGATCCACAGTGCATTACTCATCTTCAGGATCATCCACATTGTCACCGGTTTAATTACTTCTGAAAATCGAACAAGGTGAAATGCATCTATCTTCACTCTTTTCCTCGCACTCTAATCTTCATAAAGATTAAGGAGCATCACCAAACTAGGCTTTTCAGCCTCAAAATTGTATGTAAGCTTCAAAACATTCACGAAGTCGAATGGGTCAGAGGTTAGTAGTAATGCCACTAAGGTTATAGATCCAGTCACCAAGATAACATTGATTAGTTACCTCAGCAAGTAGAGTTCCATAACCAATTAGTGATAGCTCTCATACCACTGCACAAGGACAACAATCCAGCTTTCATACAGTTCTCACATGTAAAAAGCTTTACACTTTACTTAACACAGATGTGTCACGAGATGATACTGCGTCACACTCAGTTAATAGAGACACAGTTAGATAAGTTACCTCGGAAGAACAATGACCAGTCAAGTAAGGTGAATTCTCACTACTGCATAAGGACAATTATCCAGCTTTCATACAGTTTTCACATGTAAAAAGCTTTACACTGTACTTAACAAAGCTGAGTCACGAAATGGTATTGTATCACACTCAGTTAATAGAGACACAGTTAGATAAGTTACCTCGAAAGAACAATGACCAATCAAGTGAGGTGAATTCTCACTACTGCATAAGGACAAGAAGTCAGATATTGAGCTGTAGAATGATGAGATCAGCAAGGGAATGAGAAAGAATTTGATGTTTTTAATCATTGAAACACTTACTTCCGTTCATAAATCATTAGACTAGATACTACTACTATGCATACATGAAATTAAGTCAGAATCATTGTTTCTGTTCAATTAAATTTCAGACCTTGCAATGTCATCCTCGAGATTCTCCTCCTCAGCTAACAATGGCTGACGTAATGTTCATGTAAAAACATCTTCAATAGAATTTCTGATTCAGATTCATTCAGCTGCACAATTGCACAGTACAAGCAACGGCTTGTGCCCAGTATTTGAGCCGAGCTTTCACATCATCCGGATTATCACCTAAACACAACAACAAAACGGAAACATTTAGACTTCATATCTCAATTTCATTTCCAGTCACTGAAATCTCAAAGGCAGATTACTCAATCATTTACCAGGGCTAGAGATTTTCCAATTAGCAAGTGGAGGAGTCGTGACTAATGGAGGCGACGGAGAATCTTCCATTGTTGATCTATTGTTGTTGTTCTGCTTATCGTCTAAGAACTTCTGGCTCATGGAATAACAAAGCTCTAAAGCAGGTAAAGTGTTACAAAGCTCAGGGATCTCATCGTAACTGAAACCAAATCCTAGATCTACACAACCCTTGAGATCTTCGAGATCTTCACCCGTTAAACTCTTGGATCTCGTAAGATCATCTTGATCATCCTCCGTGGAAGCAGTCGTCTCCACATAACCTTCCAAAAATACCTGGCTCTTCTTCCTCTCCAGTTTCTTCCCAGTATCGTCGCATGAATCGACAAATGATCTGCGGCTTGAGATGTCTACCCAGGCTCCATGGATTCCCGATTCATCGTCATCGTCGAAGTGTTGGAAAGCTTTGTTAGATGCTTCGATTTCAAATTTTTGTTGAGAAGATAGTTCCCATGAATCTGATGATTTACAGCGAACAGAATCCATAATTCACTCTCTCTATCTCGTTCTCTCTCTGTGAGTTCTCTGTATCCTAGTTTCTCTTTGTCACTTACTGTGCTTATATAAAGTTTGTAGAGTCGATTTGTTTACTTATAAAAGCTGCTATGTATTGATGATGATGATGATGGCTACAACTTATCATGATGTGAAGGGTGGCATCATCTTTCTCGTGACATAACCAACTTTTATTTTTGATAAATAGAAGGGAATAAAAATTCAAGTGTTTAAATGGTTATTGAATTCAAGGGGTCTTTAGTCGAGTATATGGTGGTAAATTTATTATAGGCAGACGCATATGCACTATCAGAGATCGAGTCCCACCACCTATAAAATTTGTGTAGGACTTTGGATAATAAACCGGTTATTGTGGCTCTATATTAATATTGTCATTGACAAAAAAAATTATTACTGAATTAGATGGAGTGGCCGACATTCAAACCAGACCGATAAGACTATGCAAAGTTCACAAGTTTATCTGCTTGTTCATTAGTTTTTAAATTTCATAACTGATATTTTGTTGGTTGGAAGGATTTGATGAAATTTATTATAAGTAGATAATTCACTATGGAACTGATTAATCTCTTTAGTATAAGAAATCAGTCAGTTGACGAAAACAAAAATAAAACTTATGTGTGATATATATTTGCAAAAATGGTTGACTTTTTAAAAAAAAAGAATTTCACATAAATTTAACTTTATAAAATCATATTCCCTTCGTTTCATAATAATTGTCGTTTTAGGATTATTTTTTTGTTTCAAAATAAGTGTCGTTTTAGATTTATGATGTAACTTTTAACATAAATATTCTAATTTAACCTTATTATTAACCAATAAGAAAAAAGAAATATCAAAAGTCAACAAGTTTTTAGAGGTATAATAGAGTTTTAATATGTTTCTTTAATTTGTATGCAAAATACTAGAATGACACTTATTATGAAACGGAACGNTTAATTTGTATGCAAAATACTAGAATGACACTTATTATGAAACGGAACGAGTATTTAGAACGAGTATTTGTGTCGTATGATATTGTTTGGAAAGCTTGACCGAATCTTACAATACAAAAAAAATTTAAGGAGTGCATGTGTGATGTACTAGGTTAAGACATAATCATGGAATTGTGACATACATACATAAATAAATTGTAATAACCCTTTTGAAGCTGTCATTGTAAGGAAGACAGTTGGTCATGGTGATGTTGGGGACACGTGGCGAATAAGGAGTGGAGAGATGGAAATAGAAGGAGAAAAATTGGCCAACAAACCCACGTTGTCTCTCAATAATGTAAGTAAGAAAAAATGAATACACACAAAAGTCACAAATCCTTATTGTTGTTCAGCTGACTATTAATTATACAGCCTCCTTTAAAAGCCCATTGAACACTAAAAGATCTATTTTTTTTTTCCAAACAATTAGATCGATAAAATCTAATTTATAGTCTAAAACAAATATTTAAAATTCATTTTTAAGTATTATAAGCAATTAGATCTGATCTAAAATAAACAATTGGATTAAAAAGATCCGCTCGGTAACGTAAAACTAACATTTAAAATTCATTTTTAAACTATAATAATGTAGCAGATAGAAATCAAACTATAATATCAAATCATTAGCTGGATTATCCTAACCATCAGATTAAGAACAATTAGCATATAATTTATTCATTTACTTTTCTTTTCTTTTTTTCTTTTTGTCAACTATATATCTCCTTTTTCCATAAATTACTTTTTCTTTTAATAAAACCATGTTTCTTTCCGAGAAAAAACATTGGTTGAAATACAATCTAGTTCACATTATAATATTTGTCACCATCACCTTTTAATTTTAAAAAAATATATTTTGAGTATATATTTAGTGTGTTTTTCTACAAAAATCACAGTAATTTAACTAATTTCAAAGTGGCACTATAATCATTCTCATTTGTAAATCACAATTGTTCAATTATTTATTTCTATATCTTTTAAATGTTTTGCCTCACCATCATTAGGTTTAGGAATCACCATAATTGTTAACTAAATCTTTTAGGGAAACAATACTATTAAGGTGTGGGTTATGGAGGCCATTTTTTTGTGTGTGTCAACTATTAGTGATAAGGTCCAATTCATAATATCAATATTGACTCTTCGCTAAAACTGGTGAAGTAAACTTTGAAATCTTGTCATTGCTTCCACATTTTGAGCCACCTGAATATCCAGTATCTTCACATCACATGAGTACATATTGTTTCAAATTTGCTATTGAAGCTCTTGTATATATCATGGATCTTTGCATAGTTCGATACCTTATCTTTGCTTTACTACTTATAGTTTTATATTTTCTACTACTATAAAGAAAAAGAAAAAGCAATAATTGAATTTGCACTCGTGGTGCGAACCTGCGAGCCACCACGGAGACACTATTGCTACCATTAACTTGGCGAGACCAGATTTTTGTAGCCCATTGCCATATGTGAGAAAATCCATATGGAAATTTAGAGGGACTTAAAGTACTATAAAAGTTTTCCATGATGTGTTTTAAGTAGAAAACTCATAACTTTACATGATATTAGAATATAAACTCACATTATTTTATCCGAATCGATCTAGTTTATCGAAAAAGACCTGATTAAGACCTCGAATTAATAGATTATTATCGAGACTAATGGTTAGACAGACCATTATCCCACGATAAGTATAAGAAAATCCTACATCTTAGAATTTAGAATAGCCTTAAGTACTATATACTCCTTCCGTTTTATATTATAAGTTGTTTTGGTTGTGTGAACGCAAATTAGTTTTTTTTTGCTTTTTGTGTTCTCTAAAAAATTAATTATTTTATTTTAGCTTTTAATTAAAGAATGGAAAGAGAATGAATTAAAAGAAAATAAAAAATGAAAAAATATAAAAAATTAAATTTGTTTTTATTTTTAGTTTACTTTTTATCTTGGTTGTCGGAAAACAACTTAGATTTTGAAACATAAAAAAACTTCTAAAATAACTTAGTATAAGATAAAAACTTCTCCTTTCATAGCCAATTAATTTTGATTTAAAAGCAAATAACTTTACATACCATCAAACTGACATAGCCATAGCCAGACCAATCGTTTTTAGCTTTATGTATTGACGAACTCACTTAAAAATTTCGATTACTAATGTAATAACTTTCAACGCTTTGTTTACTCCTCTAGTTGTAGATTTCTTTATGCATATAATAGTGTCGGTCCAATTTTACACGGATTCAGCTTTACAAGTTGACGTTATACTTAATTATTACTATTCTTTTGACGTAAAAGTACTCATTATCATTTAATTAGTCTGCTTTGATTTCTCTGTTCTTTCGTTTAATGACTCTTTCTTACCCGAAGCAGTCGAGAACATTCCATATCCTCAATTTGCATATAATGCGTAATTAGATATGCACGAGACTTTTCCAATTTTCATATTAAATACCTAATTATATACTATATGTGTGTGACTTTTCCAAGATTGAACATATAGTGCTTGTGAGGCAAGTTCCGTATAAAATAGTCGTGAGCTTTATGTTCTTTCGTTTGGTTTATGTTGGTTTTTCGGTTTTAAACGTGTAGTAACTAGAAGGTACTTTCAGTTCTGTTTTGGTTTTGAGTTGATTTTGGTTTCCATAAGATTATATAGAGTCAAATTATATCTGAAATATTATTAATTTCGTTCCGAATGGTTAGTTGTAACCAAAATTATCAAATATCCGAAAAATATGATTACTTGTAACCAGAAGAAATTAAAATGTTTTTAGTACAAATCGAAAATTAAAATTACCTAAATATTGGAGTCAAATGGTTTTTTGTCAAAAACTGAAACCAAACCGAATATCTGTTTTTAGTTTGGTTCGATTTGGTATTTCGGTTATGATCTTTTATGTCTTATAAAAGATTGAAAAACTTTATTGGACTGGGTTCAAGATAGCTTGGAACGACACTACATTGACCCTGTTCTGGTCACCGACTCATTGCTGATTAGGATTTTGGTCAGGAACTTTCTGGTTAAGTAAACCGAAATTTAGAGATAGATTGTCGTAAAAGCAAGGGAAACAGTAAAAGACAAATTCAACGACTTAGTCTTCTTCTATTGTAGCTTTTAAAAAGGCAGTAAGTCATGAGACGACTTCTATATTCTCATTCTGTTTTTGTATGGATCATTCCAATGTCGAAACGATGGAAAAGCTCGAAATCACATCAAAGGTGGAGTTTTATGAAGCAGCTGTAGAAGATGATCAGACTGAAACATCTGTCCAACAGAGTTATGTAACTGTTCTTACAGAAGAAGATATTTGGAGACGTATGGAAAATGAGATTCTAATTGTTTCAAATGTTACTTGCATCTCCAAAGATGAAGCCACACTTCTGCTTTCTCAGTTTAACTGGTAATTACGACCAGTATTGCTCTAAGATTTGTGTTTCTTCATCGACAAGATATCTTATTTCTGATCTCTCTGTTTCTCTAATTTTGTGTACTCAGGGATGTTAGTAAATTACATAATAACTGGTTTGATAATGCTGAAAGTGTTAAAGCAAGCTTTGGCTTATTGGATATATCTTTTGATCCACCTTCTGATGACACAGAAGTAATGAACTTTGAATTCAAATGTTTCTATCAATTCTCTTCTAGTTTCTTTTCGAGTTTATATCAACATAAGATCCTCTTAATGTTTCGTATAGTTTGTCTGCGGAGCTGATCTCCAGCCAGACCACTCTGAGAACTTTGCTTCTCTCTCTTGTAACCATCGTATATGCACTAACTGCTGGACAAGTATGCATATCTCGTTTTAATCAAGTTATATTTCTGACTTGTTGATGTCCTAAATTACATCAGTGATATGTAATTTACAGGCCATATCGACAGTATCATCAATGAAAAGCCAGATGCTGAATGGTTCCTTTGGCTCAAGTGTCCAACTAGTGCATTTTGTCCAGCTTCAGTTAGTCGATATATGATCGATAGATTTGCTTCCGAGGAAGAGAAGTCTAAGTACAATCAATATCTCCTTGGATCTTATGTTGAAGCCAAGAAGGTATAAAAACTTATATGGATCAGACAAATCACTATAAACCATTTGTTGCTAAAAAAGGTTTAGTTCAGCTTATTCTTTTTTTTGGCATTAGATGAAATGGTGTCCAGCCTCCGGGTGTAGCTGCGCGATTTATCTGAGTCCTGGTTCTGAAACTTCATCAGTAACCTGCATTTGTTTGCATAGATTCTGTTGGAATGTGAGTATTTTAGTCTCAAATCTTTTGTCTTATCCAGTTTCTATTACTGTAGTTGAATCTTAGCTTCAGTGCAGAAAGAACGTTCACAGTCCTGTGGACTGTAAATCAGCTGAGAAATGGCTAGCAATGGACAATAACAATAACCAAAACCAGGACTGGTAACACAAAATCGAAGTTTCAGATATCTATTTCCATCTTTACTGGTCGATTCTTTCCAATGTTTGAGCCTTTTTTTGGATCATGATTACAGGGTACTGGAAAATACAGTGCCTTGTCCACAGTGTCAGCGAAGAATCCAGCATAATCAAGACCTATCACTGAAGATGACATGCTTACCACCTTGTAACTATGATTTCTGTTGGTAATGTCCTAATAAAAGATTTTTCTCTGAAGATAACACCTTGTGATATTCTATACTGATTCATGTATTGTAGTTAACTATTATGATCTTACAATGAAGTTCTTTCATTGAAATTTCTTTCTAGGCGCTGCCAAGGCGACTGGACTGAGCACAGGGAAGGAACTGGCTGTGATTTATACACTTGTATCTTCGATGCTGTCAATGTACATTGTCTGCTCTTGAAAGTTTACTTTGATGATGATCTCTGTATAACCAAAGTTTACTTTTATAAACCTTTAGCTGATGTTTTGTAGTATGGAGAGAATCGATTTAGGCAAATGGCAGAAGTAGCTGCAGATAGATTCAGAGATTCTCATACAAATTGGCAGAATACTGAATTGGTATATATGCACTTATCTATGAGTTTTCCAAATCCATTATTTACTTATGACAATGCATTAAATTCTTTTGAGTTGTTGTTTTTTTGGTAGTCTATGCAAAACGAGAAAGCAAAGCTGCAGCAACTAAACACTGTTGTAAGAGAGATCTATTCTATATTGTATTATTATTGTTCTGTTCTAAGTCTCTATAGATGAAAGTTGAATCGAGTTTCTTCATTTCCCAGATTCAAAATCTAAGTAATACACAGTTAGCAACTGTACCACAGCTTAAGTTTATCCAAGAAGCTGCAGATCAGGTTAGCAAAAGTAGTGAGAGAGATCTATGTATTGTGCTTTGATTCACTTCTTACATAACTTGAGTGATTCATTTCATTTAGATCAAGGAATGTATAAGGATCCTGAAATGGAGTTATGCTTATGAGTATTACCTAATCGACTATGATGAAGCAAAACAAGCTTTCTTGACATGTACTCGAGGTCTGTAAGACTGTAACTTCCCTTAGCATTTGAAACTGAAAGATTGATTATAAGACTCACAAATCTTTGTTGGTCAGATACTGTACAGTTTCTTCTGGAGAAGCTCAGAAACAGTTTAGAGAAAGACCTACCAGAGTTCCAATATGGAGAGGAGGAACCATCAGAGAATTTCAATGAATTCTGCATCAAGTTAACTGAACTAACAAGCATAGTACGAGAACACAACGAGAGACTTGTCAGAAAGCTAGTGAATGGTTTAGCTAATGTTGTACCTGCTTCAAATAGGTCTCAAAGTATACTCAACGGAGAAGCTAGTATCCATGTTCAGGCCACAAGCCCACAAACTCCTTTGCTTGATAAAAAGTTCAGAAACTCCATTTAATGAGCGAGGTGCTTCGAGCTGTTATCAGAGCCTGATTGTGGTGATTTTGAGTTCATTTCAATTCGATTGTGTATCTTTTATTTGTTTGAATTCACTATTGTAACAAAAATAATAAGTATATGTTTGATTATACTAAATACATGAATTCCAAACACAGTACTAACCAGTGCAGACCACAGATCCTGGTCCCTTGATAGCAATCTGTATTAAAAACTCAAACCAAGAAAGTCTTCATTTTTAGAGATATTTGGGGTTTACCATGTGTTTAACACTTAGAAAACAAATCTATCCCAAATCTATATCACACCTACAATTCATTAATTAGACATAGAACACCAAATACGACACGTCACTTTAGTAATTTATATTGAATGTTCAATACAAATGGTTTACTCCAATAACCGAAACCATTTTTGGTTTTATTTGGTTATAATGTGGAGATGCAAGAACAATTTTGGCTTCATGGTAGTGGTAACTATTTACTAGCCTGGATATTTGGGGTCTTCGGATCGGATTCTTCCATTCAGATTCAGATCGGTTCGAATTCAATTTTAAAAAACGTAAAAGACACAAACACTAAAAACAGATTTATTTTTACAATTTACCAACGTTATTAAATTGGAAAAACTGTCAATTAAACATCTAACTTACAAAATCCGGTTGATTAAACATTGAAATCTGAACTTGGTCAATTAAACTTGGGAAATATACTTTGAAGTATTGAAGAGAGCATTTCAAACCGCCGAATTTAAGTTTATTTTTGAAAAAAAAAGAGAAAATCAAACTGAAAAAATTTCGATTTAGAATTATCGAATATTCAATTGGTCGAATCAACCCAAAAATTAATGTTTTTTAAAAGTCTACACTAAATTGCAAGTTTAATTGACCAAGTCTGGTTTTTAATATTTGATCAACCGAATTTTGTAAGTAGCATGTTTAATTGATAATTTTCTCTTAATAAATTGCCTAGAATTTTTCATTTTATTAGTATAGATTGTCTTTAAATTTCCTTTTGGCAACAAAAGCAAAATTTCCATTTTCTTGTCAACAGTTTCCTTTTTTTTAAGGAAACAATTTCATAAATACTGTACATTACAGTAACAACTGTATAATAAAGTAGAATAAAATTAGAAAAATTTATGTGTAAATTAAATAATTTGTTGCTCTTCTAAAATCATCAAAAGCCTATACTTGTAGAAGTCCATATCTCGAGTTCGGAATCGCGAAGTCAGCGATCCGCAATCGAGCTACAATTTGTTGATCAGATTATTGAAATTTGTTTCCTTGTAAAGCTGCTAACTTCTCTTCTTTAAAGCAGGAATCTTTTTTATTTTTTTGGTAGCGAAACCCAAACCCTACTTTAACCTACGAGAAAGGAAGAGGCTTTTCGTCTGTTTTCTCTAAATCTCAAGTTTTTAAAGAAGGCTAATCATGGATTCCGACGATGACATGCTCGATGCTCACGATATGGAGTCTGGAGATGATGATTTTTATAGCGAAGGAACCGATGATTACAACGATAGTGATGATGGTGGTGATGATGATGATGAACCGGATTATGGGTTTGTTGAAGAAGACGTAGACGATTCCGCGATGATCGCTTCGCATCGCTCTCAGGTGGGTTTTGCTTACAATTTTGCCATTTTCTTCGAGTTCTTTCTTGCTTGTGTTGTTGCTGCTTGTTTGTATAAAATTGTTTTTAGAGTTTCTTGCTTTTGCAGCTGCAAAATGTACTGCGCTGATGTTGTTTCCTGTTTCATCTTTTTAGTACAAGTAGGTTTATGGCTCTTGTTGCTTACTTCATTTGATAGTAAGCAATAAATGGTTGTTAGAGTTTGTAATTCGTTGCCCTTTTGAGCTTACTTTAGTCTTTACCTGTTTATTGATTTTATTCACATCTGCTCGTATTTTACTGTGACCATTAACTCAGTGTTGTTCTATTGATGTATGCTTCCAGATAAATTATGTAGTACTCAAGGAAGAAGATATCCGCAGGCATCAGAAGGATGACATTGGACGAGTTTCCACTGTCCTCTCCATAAGCGAGGTAGAAGCGAGCATTTTGCTTCTTCACTATCACTGGTAAATTCCTTGACAAGTTGACATGTGATTTTGATATCGCTGTTCCTATGTTTTCGATTGTATACATGCGACATTGTTTATCCTCAAATTGTTCCCAAACGATTATTCTCGTTTATGACATTGTTATGATCTGCTAATTCAATGGTTTCTGTAGGCTCTTTGAGAACATATGTTAATGTCCAAAGTGGTGCCCTTTCTCTAGTTTCCTTCCTAATGTTCTGAGAATTTTTTCTCTTTAGGAATGTTGGTAAAGTTCATGATGAATGGTTTGCGGATGAGGAGAGAGTTCGGAAAGCTCTTGGCATATTAGAGAGACCTGTTGTTACAACACCTAATGGCCGAGAAGTACTACCTTTGATTTGTCGACTTTAACTTGTTTTTATATAATTCTTGCTTGGTAATTCGTATTTCATTTACACATGATTTGATGTTTAGATTACATGTGGAATATGCTTCGACTCCTACACTCTTGAGGAAATTGCATCGGTTTCTTGTGGTCATCCTTTCTGCACTACATGCTGGAGGGGTATGTTGTTTTTTCTCCTTTTTTTAAATAAATATTTACATCTACATCTATCGATTCTTCACAAGCAAGGATGTTAGATTTATCATTTTCTTTAATTGACCCAAATGTATATATAGACATATAGTTAGCATTTTGGCTACACAGTTTAAAAGATATTTGCCTATGAATTTTATTCTTAAGCTGAGTTTCTTCCATGCCTAAAATGCGTAGCATTACGTTCTATATTTTGTTTTTCTGCTAGAGCATCTCTTTTCTGATACCTTTCGTTTTTTACTGTACACTTTCATAGGTTATATAAGCACAACCATCAATGATGGCCCAGGATGTTTGATGCTAAAATGTCCCGATCCTTCTTGTTCTGCTGCTGTTGGTCAAGACATGATTGGTAAATTGGTTTCTAAAGAAGACAAGGAGAAGTACTATAGATTTTTTCTAAGGTCTTATGTTGAAGACAACAGAAAGGTAAGGCTTCCAGAGTAACATATTTGAGACTGCATAAATATGCCAGCATCAGAAACTAGTTGATGTCCTTTTCGAGTTCTTTTGAGAGCTCTGTTATATTTAACCTTTGCAAGTCACTGTCTATCCTTCTGCCTTCCCTATGGTGCTTAATTTGACAACCAGCTCCTGGAAGCTTTTACTTCTCTATGGTGTGAATTATGACATGGCTATTAGAATTGTAAATAAAGCTCCAATATTAGCATATACTAGTATTGATAATAGATTCTATCTATTATCAGTTTTACCTAATTTATCCTTTTCTTAATCTTGTATGGAAGGTTTCCAGGTTTTCGTCATGAATTAAATCTCAAATTCCTATATGGCAACTTGTTTCAATGCTGTTGCTTTGAGCAAACTATAGCTCTTTCTCCTTTATATTTATGTCTGCGAAATGGTGCTTATCTAATTTTAATGTTACCCCCATTATTTTTTTCTGCTTCAGATGAAGTGGTGTCCTGCCCCAGGATGTGAGCATGCAATTGATTTTTCTGCCGGGACGGGAAGTTATGATGTTTCGTGCTTGTGTTTGCACAGTTTTTGCTGGAATGTAAGTGCTTGGAGTCAAATACTCAAATCCCTCTAATCTGCTTTGGTTTGACTAAGTGGTCATTTTGGAACTGTGATATATCTGAAATTTCAGTGCACTGAAGAGGCTCACCGTCCTGTGGATTGTGACACAGTTGCAAAATGGATACTAAAGAACAGCGCTGAATCTGAAAATATGAACTGGTATATGCTTTTCTTTTTGTATGTATGCCCCCTCATCTTCGGGTTATTAATAAAATATGTTTAATTATTACTGGAGCTATGTTTTGTCTTGTATCTTCCAATATATAAGTTTCTTGCTAATCTTATTTTTTCTTGGTATGCCTAGGATACTTGCCAATTCAAAGCCTTGTCCAAGGTGTAAACGGCCAATTGAAAAGAATCATGGCTGTATGCACATGACATGCACACCACCTTGTAAATATGAATTTTGTTGGTAATGCTTTTTCCCCATCTCAGAAGGTGTTGTACTTTGGTTGTTATTCTTTATCTGCAGTGTTGGGGTTCATGTTCGTTACTGTTTGATGGTTTTGGATTTAATCTTGTGATGGAAGTGCTAATGTATATGTCTTTACTTCAAATCATTAGGCTCTGCCTTAATGCTTGGACAGATCACGGGGAAAGAACTGGTGGTTTTTATGCCTGCAACCGGTATGAGGCGGCCAAGCAAGAGGGAATTGTAGGACTTCTTGTACTTATTTGATCATTTTGTGGGGGAATTTCCTGCAATCACGTGAGCTGGTGGCTGTCAATAGTGTTTTGTTGCTAACCATTATACTGTTTTCCTGTTTTAGTATGATGAGGCTGAAAGGAGGCGAGAGATGGCAAAGAATTCACTAGAGAGATACACTCATTATTATGAACGCTGGGCAAGCAATCAATTGGTATGATCAATGTTTCTTAAAATTTCTACTGCTTTTGGACCATTGATAGTCTAAAAAACCATGATAAGATAGAGAATTAAGAGATTATGGATTCATCAGTTGTGAGCAAATAGTGCTGTTAGTAAGGAGCTTGGCAGGACTGAACAAATTGTTGCATGTCGGAGTGAAGTTTGATTATTCATTTACGTTCTCCTGTTGTGAGCAATAGCTTTTGTGAACTATGATATGTCAATCATAGGAAGGGTGTGTTTAATTAATTGCTTCCGTCTAATTTGTAAGGCAAACCAACTAATGTAACATTGTAGGGTGTTTACTGTTTACATCCCACAACCCATATAATAAAAAATATAGGTTTTCTACATAGCAAAATTACTTATAAGACATAATCTTCTACCCCTATGTTAAGAAGTTTTATATCTTGCCATCATATGTATTTACTTTTTCGAGTGATTTGACAGTCAAGACAAAAAGCTCTGGCAGATCTGCAGAAAATGCAATCGGAAAAGGTAATCATTCATACTTGTTTTTTTTCAAATTTATTTCCTTCATCTTTTATTTTATCTGCCCAATGATAGGTAGTTCTTCTTTCTAGATAGAGATTGATGTGAGCTAACAGCTATACTCATTGCCTTTATTTGCAACACCAAATCGTATCTAAACTAAATTGAGATTCTATTATTTTTCCTTTTTTGTATATTGATTTTAGTTTCTGTTGCTTCTTACATGTAGACAATTATATAGAAATTTAAGCTTAATGCTCTTGGCAGTTTCTCACATGCTGTTGCTAAAATTTTCTCATTGTTCTGCTAGCTTGAGAAGCTTAGTGACATACAGTGCACACCAGAATCTCAGCTCAAGTTCATCACAGAGGCGTGGCTACAGGTTAGCAACTAAAATCTTCAGATAACAGTGAGATTCATGCACAACATCTCTCAGAATCTTCCGTCATGTTATACCTTTGCAGATCATTGAATGCAGACGGGTACTGAAATGGACGTATGCATATGGGTACTATCTACCTGATCATGCTAAGCGACAATTTTTTGAGTATTTACAAGGTTAGAACTCATCTGTAGAATTGACGGGAACAGTTAGTTGTGGCAGTGAACCCGTGAAGCTAAAAATACTCTTTTTGATCTGATCAGGGGAGGCTGAGTCAGGTTTGGAGAGACTCCACAAATGCGTAGAGAAGGAATTAGAGGTGTTTCAAAATGCTGAAGGCCCTTCAGAAGATTTCAATCAGTTCCGGACAAAATTAACTGGTCTGACCAGGTAATAAATTTCTTTCTAAAATCTATCCGGCTGTTAGCAACGTAACAAGAGAAGGCATTAACATTTAAGACAGATCAAAATAGAATCTGTGTCTGACTCTAAGATGAGTCTTATCTAGTCATTAATTTTTGCTATATTCAGATTGATTGCTGCATCTGTGGTCAGATCCTTTTATAGGTTTGGCTGAACTAGTTAAGACGTTAAACAATTAAACAAATGCTAAACAACCCCCAATGGCTTTTATCTTGTATAAACAACAGCATAACAAAAACGTACTTTGAGAATTTGGTGAAAGCTCTGGAGAATGGTCTTGCTGATGTAGATTCACAAGCGGCCAGCAGCAAATCAACAAACTCTAAATCTTCTAGCAAAACAAAAGGTGGTGGAAAAGGTAAAGGAAGCTCCAAAAATGGCGGATCCAGCAGAAACCCAGATGAAAACTGAGATCTCTTAGATTTCAGTTACATCCTAAGGTCTCTCTCCTGTGTGCCTCCAGCAATTACTTGGAAGAAAAAGATTAAAACTTTAACGAGCTAGGCATATTGGAGAAACGTTTGTGGTTTACAATACTTTCCAGCAGTCTCCACCTGAGTTTGATGACTATTGTGGCAGATAACTGCACGCACAAGTAAACTATATCCCTCTCTGTGTTAAGGGTTTATGATAGTGTTTACTTGCCCTAAATATTGTATAGTGTAAAAGAATTTGAACATTGTTTTAACTTCGGCTTTTGATTGCCTTTTGCTCTGCTAGTGCATTGCCTGCAAACCTAACTAAGTCTCATGTCTGAAAAATCTCCAGGTCAAGAGTAATTGGTACCTCTGTGTTTTAGTCTGTTTCACCTACTATATGATTACATTAGTCGCTTGTAGTTTTGAATCCAAAACACCTCAAGATAGAATCTGTTATAATTTTGTGGGTCTACAGCAATGAATGTTTGTAAACATTGAGATCATGATAACACACTTCTCTACACATTAGGTTACTGTAGGATGAATCACATACTAGTAATGCTGACATTGGTCAATACACCTACAATGGTCCAAAAAACGTTCTGTCCAATAAGCTACATCCATAGATATTATAAACATATTTGCCTTTATGAGAATAACTCGCGAAACACAATTAAGAGATTTGGAAAATAACTGCGAAATGAAAAAGGAAATCTTCCATGTAATGCAATTAGTGTGTTTTTTAAAAGCTTAACTGTGTTGACTTCTTTTAATTCTCTGAAAAGTTAGTGGTTGGTATGTCATTATCTTCATTGATTCTTCTCTTTCGTTGTCGTTGTAATTCTACATGTACTCCTCAAACTATAACTCACTGCTTGTCTGATATTGTCTCAGGCTAACTTTTACAGAAAGTTATTGGATAACAATGGCTTCTAAGGATGCAAAAGATGGACCTAAAGGATTTGCGAAGAGAGTGGCCTCGTCCCTCTCCATGCGGAAGAAGAAAAATGCAACAAGTGAACCAAAGTTGCTTCCAAGATCGAAATCAACAGGTTCTACTAACTTTGAATCCATGAATCCACCTGCAACAAAGAAGATTTCAGATGTCACAAAAAAGATAAGGACTAAATCATCAGCTATAGTAACGCCACAACCAAGAAGAGAAAAGGTCGATGATCGTCGTGGTAGTGGTGGGACAAATAAGAACTTTGTTAAATGGAGAAGCTTTGATGATTGTGATTCAATATGGTTATCTTCAGATTGTGCATCTCCTACTTCTCTTCTTGAGGAACGCAGATTATCTGTTACGTTTCGTTTCTCGGTTGATGAGAGTGTAGTTTCTTGGTTATCTGACCTTGCCAAATCTTCCATTTCTCTGAATACTAACCAAGAAAGTTCCATTAAAGATCGTCCTAGAATCCCAAGGAATAATACTAAGGAGAATGCAGAGAACATTCAGAAGAAAGATTCATCTAGTTCTGCTGCAAATTCAGCTGTTCTTCATTCTTCTCCTCAGAGTTCACTAGGAAAGAAAGTTAGCTTTTCCTCATCTTCAGGTACAGAAATTGAATTAGAAAACTCTTCTGCTTCTCTGACAGTCTCTTCTGATGTTCACTCAGCTCCTAGTAATCTTACAACAACTTCTTTGGTTGGTGAGAAAAATTTGGATAAGAAAATTGCAGAAACTGCAGATTCTAAGAGCAATAATAACGTTGATGAGCCACTTTTTTGGCCATATGAGCAGAGATTTGATTGGACACCAGAGGATATCTTGAAGCATTTCACAATGTCGCCTCGAAAAAAGAAGTTATTAAATGGGACAAAAGTTTCTGCAGGTACGTCTCCAAGATCCATGAGGACACAACTTCTCCAGACAAGGAAACCAGATCTCAAAGATGGGTCTAAAAGAAAGCTCGTCTTTAATGGTCCTGTAACAAACACATCCAAGCTTCCAGAACTCGAAAGAACAATCAGCAATAGGGACAACAAGAGAAATGATATCATTAAGACCGAGTCCATCAGGAACAGCGTAAAGAGAAACAAAAGTTTGCCATCTAGATTGAGAAAGTCAAGCAAAACATGTTCAAAGGTTGTACCTATTGAAGTAGCTGAAGAAGTACTTGCAACAGAGAAAACCAAAGTGGATATAACAACTAAAAAGCTTATAAACAGGAGAAGCAAAACTATGTTGGAAGATGATTTTGCATTGATGAATGATTTCTCAATAGAAAATGCAGTGGGTCTTGGTGAGTTTAAAGGTAGAGAGGGTATAGATTCAGAATTCAACTCTGATGCTTTTTTGTTCGATGATTCTCTTTGAAATCTGTAGATTATGTACTTGCCAAAAAACCTGTCTTTGGCAACAAATTTTGTTCCTCTTTTTTTTTTGTTTAAATTTTCTCTTCATTCTGAGTTTAAATATCAAATTCTCATTTTGATTGTATGAGCATCATACACGTCGAACCTTGAGATACTGTCAATAGTAAATAACGTCAAAAAATAGATATTTATTGTCAATATTAATTTGTTCATCCACAAATGTTGTGTTCTATGAATTTTGCTATTGTCTCTCGAGTTTTTAACGCTATGAATCGCCGAATGTATATTGCGACTCGATCATCTGGTAAATCCATGTCCACACAATCCTTTAACCCTCGTTCCGATTCCAATTCAGGTTTTTTCTTTCTCCTAATTTTTGGGAAAGTTCTTTTTGATGGAACTTAGCTGTGTAATTTCTCGATTTGTTTATTTGGTGCTTGTTTTGGTATCAGAAGCAGCTAATGGAACTTCTGAGTCTGAGACTCGAGTCTCTTTAAGGAAGAAAAGGCTAAAGAAGGAAGATTTGGATCCAGTGGAGAAAGTTTCCAGAAGAGGACTCAATGCTCGTAAAGTAATATACTAGGGTTCTGGAAAATTACACATATTGCGTCTGAGTATGATAATTTTTGAGAGCTTTAGAAAGTTTCTGAAATTGAGACACCCATGGATTTACAGCTTTCTCAATTGGAGTTTTGTAGGGATAACTTTTCTCAGTTATAGTTTTGTTATCTTGTCATTGTTCTTATATGATCCTCTTGGTCTCTGTTCATGTAATGATATAGGAGATATGTGGAGGGCCTGATATAGAAGACTTTCCTTACAAGAAGACAAATGGATCTCCTTCATCTAGTAAGTCTCACTATCTTACATTTCCTCTTTCTATATAAAACAAAAGTTTTGTCATATTTGTGGGTCAAGTTTAGGTACTATTTGTAATTCAATTTCAATGAACAGGAGATGTCTAATAGATTGAAATTGGTTCTGCAAGGACTTCAAAGCTAAACTTATATATAGAATCAATGGTTTTGCAGGGGCGTCAAAACTAAACTCATCTATAAGATCAACAGAAGCTAGCACTTCTGCATCCATCAAAACAGCAGGTTTTTCTTTCACGATACTCTACAATTCTTAGTGGCATTTTGGTTTACATTTATTGTCTTTGGGAAACGGGATGTCTCTAAGAAGTCTAATTAGGCAGATCACCTGAAAATTGGGAAAAGGTGCTCGAGGGTATTCGAGAAATGAAATCTTCAGAAGAAGCACCAGTTAACACTGTGGAATGTGACAGAACTGGAAGCTTTTTACCACCAAAGGTAGAAATATCTTACTCTATATAGATTGAGATATGACTGATTTTGTGCCTACTGATTTTACATGGAAGTATAAAGTGAGAGACTTTTAAAAAATGTTGTATATTTCCATAGAATAATATTCGCTCTTGACTTGAGGTCAGTCCTTTTAACTAGCCTAGACCCATCATATATGCACATTGCTTTCTCATATATCACTTCTCATTTGTTTTTCATTATTACGTGGTAATTTATGCATACAATGGGAACCACTCCAGGTTGTTTACCGTAGAAACAGCCTAACCTTTGTTGATATTGGTAACAAATGCTGGCATACAATTACGAAATTCTCTTCATCTTGCTGCCTTTCTTGTTATCACATTTCCTAAATCCATATGCTTAAAGGTTTAGCGATAGATTGCGCTTCTTGTTTTTGCTTTGACCTTACCTCTCCATATTATTAGGAAAGGCGCTTCTATGTGCTCATAGGAACACTTCTTTCAAGTCAGACTAAAGAGCATGTTACTGGTGGTGAGATTTTAATGATTTAGCCCGGTGCTTAATTTTCAACATTGTAGTGTCTAAAATATCATCTGAGTCTCCAAGTTTCCTGATAATATATCTAAACACTTTTAATATGCAGCGGCAGTAGAACGCCTTCATCAAAACGGCCTTCTCACTCCTGAAGCCATTGACAAAGCAGATGAATCTACCATTAAGGAATTGATCTATCCGGTACATGATCCCTAAGTTATTTTATGTCATGTTGTTGAAGGCCTCTTTGACTCTGCTATGACCCTGTTGATGCCATATGGATGAGAAGTATTTAAGAAATGAAAAGGAAAAGAATGAGAAACTGCAAATGGAAATTATCGCTGTCAGTATAATCTGTCTGAAACGTAATGTTTGCCCTTTATTTGTAGGTTGGATTTTATACTAGAAAGGCTACTAATGTGAAGAAAGTTGCAAAAATTTGTCTAACGAAATATGACGGTGACATACCAAGCTCTTTGGAAGAACTACTCTCACTTCCAGGAGTTGGTCCTAAGATTGCGCATTTGGTAAAAGTTGCCCTTATTATCAAGTTTTGTAAGAGAGATACATGTTTCCTAAGTCCTTGAAAGTCCTTTTTGTTGTCCTGCGATAGGTTTTGCATATAGCCTGGAATGATGTTCAAGGGATATGTGTAGACACACATGTGCACCGCATATGCAATAGACTTGGCTGGGTGTCTAAACCAGGAACGAAACAGGTGCTTCTCTAAAGTCAGGCTTATGTTGGAGTGCTATATCTATGAGATTAATTTCTTAACACTTAGTAAACATTTGCATCTTATTTTGTTTTATCGTCTGCTATTTGTCACCTATCTCGGCTTTTTTCTTGACCAGAAAACGTCTTCCCCTGAGGAAACTAGAATAGCTCTGCAACAATGGCTACCAAAAGAAGAATGGGTCGCTATTAACTTTCTGTTGGTGCGTAATCTTTGGAGATTCAAACTTAAAGATAAATGGTTGGAACCCCTGTAACACCACTTAATCGTCATCCTGTCTATTCTTGTTGTCTGAAATTTTAACAGGTAGGTTTCGGACAAACGATATGCACACCACTAAGACCACGCTGTGGAAACTGTAGTATCACTGAGCTTTGCCCTTCTGCCTTCAAGGAGACCTCAAGCGCATCATCCAAATTGAAGAAATCTATCAAAAGCAAGAAACTTTAGTAGCTTTGGCTCTGAATTCTCCTTCTACATCATTTTTAACCCATTCTGTGATTAGTCCTCTGTATAAGTTAAATTGTACACAAGAAATAGTATAGGTTTATGTGGTTTGCAAGAGCATCCGACCTTTGTATGACTTTAAGACTGAAACTTGCCCTTATGAATTGCAATTGGGGAAGTAACTATGTATTACCAGTTACTTATGAAGAGACTGAGATTACTAAAGATTTTCAAGTAACTGGTATTTTATGTTTTATCAACAAAGTGAGTTTTCAAGTGAGGTCATTAGTGTTAACGGTCACTTTTCGTTGATATTGGATGCTTTCTGAGAGAAATGAATTTATGGGGTCAATTTGTGATTTTTAATAACTACTGGATGTAACTTCGAAATAAACCAAACTTGTGAGAAGAATATCCACGGACTAAGAGAGGTAAGGATAGAGATAGTTTGACGTCCAAACAGGGAGTGGGTTAGAAAAATTTATTAAAGCAGCAGCCGGAAAAAAAAACAAAAAACAAAAAAAACGCTCGAAGAGGAAAAAAAAAAAGAGGGAGAAGAGCAACGAAGACGGACCTGCAAATTCTGCAGTCTCCACTGACACTTTCGATCTTTCTCTCCTTTCACCCTCTGCAATCTTCAGGTTTCTATGGCTTTTTGTATCATCTATCTCTAAAGCTTGCTCGATTTTGCATTTTCCTCCGTTCATTTCTTCAGTTGATTGTCTCGTCGAGTTCTAAGGCTAATGCAATCGGATAAATAGTCGGTTTAGCTGTTGAGAATGAAGAATCTGTTCATCGTTCTGCATAGTAACTGTTGATTTAATTTAGCTGATCACTTCCAGCTTCAGTTTCTAGGGTTTGGTTCATATTTATCTTTGTCTTTCTTAGAGGTTTAGTGGGTTTCTCTTTGGGTTTTGTGTCTGCGAATGCATGTGAATTAGGAGTTGCCATAGTAATATTGCTTCTGGGATTATTTTGATATGTGAAAGAATTTTCCTATAATTTCTTAGTATACATGTGATGTGTGTAGATCACGGGCCTTTCAGAAACGTATTACGTTTTTTTTGTGGTATTTGATTTCTTTCATAGATGTAGATTACGAAGTTAATCTCGTTTTTCCGATAAAATCTGCAGCCCATTTTTGTTATTTTATGAAACTCTTCTTTATTTTGTGTTGGCTACTGTGCGGAAATGTGATCTGTGAATCTTGAGTTTGTAGTTTATGGAAGGAGATAATCAGTGGTGGTAGCATTTTCCTATGCATCCAAAGCGATCAAGTCAGGGAGATGGGGCAGATACGAAGCCAGTTAGAAGCAGTGATAGGCTTAGGAGAAGGCCCAAAACATTTGGTCGCTCATACTATTACTACTCCCCAAACATTATGCATAATAGGAAAAGAACCACAAAGACAAGAACAGCAGCCTCACAGATCGCAAAGATGCTGCATAAAGGGAACCGTCCAGCACGGGCATCAAAGGCTACGGTAAGCCTTTCAAGTTTCTGTTATGGAACATGTATTATAAATACACGATCCTGCTAAGCATATTCAGAGCATTTCTCTTCCTCCTGAGAGTTAAGTAGGTGCCAGCTTTTGTTTGAGGTGCCTGGTTTTTACTGCTATGAAGTTTTTGATCTGTCTAAATAGTTGTCTTCTAATGCATACGATTATCTTTAGTCTGATTAAACCAGAATGTTGATAACTTTCCTAATGATGTACAGCCAATTGCATCCGACCTCCGGCGTTCCACAAGAAAGAGAAGAATGTCAGTAAATCTTGAGGACTATACAGACAGTTCTGGAGCGGAGGATGAAGATATGATGGTGAGGATATTTTCATCTAGAAAATGGCTCTTGGCTTATGAAACTTTATCCTGTTTTTAAATTACTGGGTATGCCTTTTGAGATTAAGTTTCTGAACTGTTTCAGAGTCCAGCATATCGAAATATGAGGAGTAGAGTCAATAATGGAGTTCATAAAAAATACTCGACTTCAAAAGGTAGAAATGCTATGGAAACTGAATCGGCACCACGGCGTGAAGGTCTCCGTCCTCGCCGCTCAAAGATGATTGCTAATAAACGACTGAAAACAGAATCTGGTGTTAATCAAGATACATCAGAAGAGAAAGATGGCCAAGAGGAAACCGAGAATGGGAATGAATTAGATGACCATGATGCAGATGATGGCGAAAATGAGATTGAGGCTGAAGATGAGGGTAATGGAGAAGATGAAGGTGATGGCGAAGATGAGGGTGATGGGGAAGATGAGGGAGAAGAAGATGGTGATGATGATGATGAAGAAGGTGATGAAGAACAGGAGGGAAGGAAGAGATATGATCTGCGGAACCGTGCTGAAGTGCGGAGGATGCCTGCTGAAGATCTAAACAAGCAACAACATCCCAGATCTCCTCGAAGAGTTTTGCATCAAGGCATGAGTACCAGGGTTGGAAGGGATGTCAGGAGGGGTGGGTCTCGGCCTCACAAGCGCCATCGCTTTACAAGAACAGATGATTCAGATGATTCTCTTCTTGTGGATGAGTTGGACCAGGGCCCTGCAATTCCTTGGGCTCGAGGTGGAAACAGATCCGGACCACCTTGGCTATTTGGGGGTTTGGACACATACGGGGCAAGTTCGATGGGGTTAAATGTTGGAGCTTCTGGTTGGGGTCACCAAAGTGATGGTTTGGCTGCCTTGACTTCTGGTGCTCAGACTGCTGGGCCAAGCTCTAAAGGAGGTGCAGATATACAGCCACTGCAGATTAACGAGGACATAAATTTTGATGACATTGGTGGGCTCTCTGAGTACATTAATGATTTGAAGGAAATGGTCTTCTTTCCGTTGCTGTATCCTGAGTTCTTTGCAAGCTACAGCATTACTCCTCCCAGAGGTGTACTACTGTGTGGTCCACCAGGCACTGGTAAAACACTAATTGCTCGAGCATTAGCATGTGCTGCTTCAAAAGCTGGTCAGAAAGTTAGCTTTTATATGCGGAAAGGTGCTGATGTACTTAGCAAGTGGGTTGGCGAGGCTGAGAGGCAACTAAAGCTACTGTTTGAGGAGGCTCAGAAAAATCAGCCTTCTATAATATTTTTTGATGAAATTGATGGTCTTGCTCCTGTGAGATCTAGCAAACAAGAACAAATACATAATTCTATTGTTTCCACTTTGCTGGCGCTGATGGATGGCCTTGATTCTCGTGGTCAAGTTGTTCTCATAGGAGCAACAAACAGGGTAGATGCAATAGATGGAGCGTTACGTCGCCCTGGCAGATTTGATCGGGAGTTCAATTTTTCTTTACCAGGCTGCGAAGCACGGGCTGAAATACTGGATATCCACACTCGTAAATGGAAGAATCCACCTACTAGGGAGCTAAAAGAGGAACTGGCAGCTACTTGTGTAGGGTATTGTGGTGCTGATCTTAAAGCTTTGTGCACTGAAGCTGCTATTCGTGCTTTTCGTGAGAAATATCCACAAGTTTACACCAGTGATGATAAATATGCCATAGATGTTGGGTTGGTTAAGGTTGAGAAGAGCCACTTTGTAGAGGCAATGTCAGCTATTACACCTGCTGCCCATAGAGGGTCTGTGGTGCAGTCGAGACCACTCTCTCCAGTTGTATTGCCATGTTTACAACGACAGCTCCTTGAATCCATGAGTTTAATATCAACTATTTTTCCCTCGTCAGCCACTTCATCAGAGTTGACCAAGCTGTCAATACTTTCATTTGGATCTGCAATTCCACTCGTTTATCGTCCTCGACTTCTGCTGCTTGGTGGTGAAGGTGTTGGACTGGTAATTTCTTGTCGTTTACTGTCATTATGCCAGAATGCCTTGTTATTATGAACTGAATTCACCTACTTGCTAGCCTAATAGGATCATCTTGGGCCTGCAATTTTGCATGAGCTAGAAAAATTTCCTATTCATTCTCTGGGACTTCCATCTTTGCTTTCGGATCCTGGTGCAAAGAGCCCAGAGGAGGCGCTAGTACATATATTCAGTGAAGCTAGGAGAACAACACC